>JAVTVY010007476.1:0-45314 GCA_036873755.1 Hanleya hanleyi | reverse complement strand
GCCAATGCTGTTATATGAATTGGGTCTTTGGATTATGGACGCGGAATTTTTACTTCTACTACTTTCTACTATCAAACTACGGTTGGTTAACAATTCCTTTGAACTATTCGTGTTTGATTAAATTCCTCCTGCAGTACTGTTCATTTGTTCATTAGAAGTGACAATGTGTGAATCAAAGGTTGTTTTATAGTTGAGTCGTACTGAGTGAAAGTTTTGGATAACCGTTCTAAATAGAAAAAAATGTGAGACTTACACAGAGAAATTCTCTTCTTATTGCATTATTCCTTGTATATTTGAACGTTAATCACCGATTCCAGTGCGTGGCATAAAAATGGACGTCTAAATTTTGAGAAAAAATTTGTCATGAAATAGTAAGAAAAATAGACTTTGACAATCACCAAAAAATATACAAATATTAGTTAATATAATCACGTAATTTCTAACGAGATACATTGGACCCCTTAACGACCAGTCTGTCTTTAGAACCACTTGCAATAACTAACGTGGAAATATGTTTTATTGGCACGATCCAATATGATTACAGAGAGCTTAGCAGTCGTAAACGCGGTGTTTAATAGTATTAGGTTATTATACAGTGCTTTGTACAATATGGATTGGTATTGTACAAGTCCATGTTGTGATGAAAACCCGTATTGGACGAGACGCCGAAGGCGTCGAGTCCAATACGGGTTTTCATCACAACATGGACGAGTACAATACCAATCCATATTGTACAAAGCACTGTATAATGACCTATTTATTATACAGGTCATCGAAATATTAAACTAAATTATTTGTTATTGATTTTTTCAATATAGTTTTGTTAGATTAAACAACATAACATTAATATATTCAACTATAATAATAAATTCAACTACAGGACCCGTAAATTCCTAGAATGCAATAGACTCCAAATCTGTAATTATGCAAATAACATGTTAATCTATTATCAGTCTCTACTTTACGAACTTCATTTGAGATAAATTTGACTGACTGGGTAATGTAACTTTGACTTTAGATAAATAATGATATTTAAGATATTTCCTAGAAGGATCGAGCGAGACAATAGGTTTTTCAACTTTTTGTAGCTTCATTTTGGCGCCATAACAAAAAGAGTTACCTCCCTTAGAAAGCGTACAATATGAATTCAATACGGCATTTTGGGATCCAATATGACTTTGGGTATTGTACGGTCACATGGTGCGATTGAAATGAATTGATTGGATCAGAGGACATAGCTGTATAATAACAATCCATATTGTACAAAGCACTGTATAATGACCTATTTATTATACAGGTCATCGAAATATTAAACTAAATTATTTGTTGTTGATTTTTTCAATATAGTTTTGTTAGATTAAACAACATAACATTAATATATTCAACTATAATAATAAATTCAACTACAGGACCCGTAAATTCCTAGAATGCAATAGACTCCAAATCTGTAATTCTGCAAATAACATGTTAATCTATTATCAGTCTCTACTTTACGAACTTCATTTGAGACAAATTTGACTGACTGGGTAATGTAACTGACTTTAGATAAATAATGATATTTAAGATATTTCCTAGAAGGATCGAGCGAGACAATAAGTTTTTCAACTTTTTGTAGCTTCATTTTGGCGCCATAACAAAAAGAGTTACCTCCCTTAGAAAGCGTACAATATGAATTCAATACGGCATTTTGGGATCCAATATGACTTTGGGTATTGTACGGTCACATGGTGCGATTGAAATGAATTGATTGGATCAGAGGACATAGCTGTATAATAATAAATGTGTATCAGTAATGAATGACTATGTGAATGAAAGCACAGTATCTCCATAATTAAATTGCCTGTATACTGTGTCATATTGAATTGGTGAGATATGTAAGAGGTGGGAAACATTAACGACGCCTGATGACTGAAAATCAACCATATGACACCACAGGAAGGCCTGCCGTGGCACCTCGCATTCAGACTAGAATATGGAGGATTCTAAGACCTACCCATTGGTATCTCAGCCGCGCAGCTGTTCATGTGGGAAATATGAAGTAAACGCGGCCCCTAGCACCAGCTTAAACGGTATTAGATACGCTAGCTCAGGAGCTATGATGGCAGATCAGCTCAAATACGTAACTTATCTGATGATAATGGATGAGTATCGAGGGCGTCTGATGCAGTAAACGCCTCAACATGTGCCAAACATGGTAAATGCAGGAATACCCAGATGCAGGAATAACCATTGCTGAAATGAACACCTGAGAACATCTTGCTGCAATTCTAATCATAATGTGCACTATCACAATGACTACCTGCGGACGAATTATTTTCCTGTATAACTCTCCATTCTTCCTAGTTAATTTCTGCACAGCGAACATGGAAACTTAAACGGGGTTGCTCCGTAATTTCGTGATCAGCAGCCTGTCGTTAGAGTCAGTTTTGATATATATTTTTCATATTTGGAAAGTTTTGACATTATGTAAAAGCCATGAATAAATTTTGCCGTCTATTATTAGCTTGGTGCGTATTACCTAATGCTTATTCATTTTGATGAAAAATGGTCGCCAGTGGGTATATCCTTTCTAGGCCAAACAAATCTCCCTGCTATCAGATGAGTAGTGACACTGCCAACTCGGATGTCACTGTATTGATATGAGCCTGACCTTGTCTATGAATAATCCTTCATTGGGCGCGAGATGTGTCGAGTGTCTAATTCAGAGCACACCGAGCGGTGTTCACGGAGGATACAAGACATTCAGATAAATAATTTTAAAAATCACCAAAAATATCTAAAACAAACTATGCCGTCACTGTGAGATCTACAAGTTATTGTTCTTTCAAGGTGTACTCAAATATATGTAGATATTCAATTGGGAGTGCCTCATTTCACGAAATCGAAAGGGTAACATATTTAGGCCGACCACCAACCCCACCTTCACTTTGGCCTTTCACTCGAAATGCTCATGCTTGATCACAATGTGACAAGATCTCATGTTGATAGCAAACTAATTTCGCTTAACCCGGGCCTAGTGGCAATATCCTAACGGTGTTCATATGAACAGGCACAACCAAAGCCTGATTGAGATGCATCATTCTCTAAATAACGACTTTACACCAAAAATCATATAGATTAAGAATACTGATCAGTGATACGGATTTGACATTTTTGGAATATCCTGATGTCTTGCCGGTATCGCTGAAAACTGTTGACCGCTTCTCTCTTGCAGGAAACTAGCCTATGTTTATGTAGAGTATGATTGTTTTTCTCTCTTAATTTGGTGCTAATGTTATATGAATAAGGTCTTTGGGTTATGAACGCGAAAATTCTGCAAATTACGAAGGCTGAATACTGAATGACGGTTTAGACGCTTGTATTATGCTGCATCTACTAAGTCGAAGAAATCTGGGATTGTGGGAAAATAAAGCCAAGGAGCAAAATATATGCAATCAATATGATTACTAAAGATTCGTATTCTGACACTGTATAGCTATACCGAAACAGCCAATTCATCGGTTTGAATGATACTTTCGGGTTGTTGACGTCAATATGACGTAGTTATAGCCTTTACTGTTCGAACAATTTTCAGAGGACATTTTCTCATGCCTTGACCAAGGGACAATATTGGAAGCATACAGTTTTGATAATAAAAATCTTACAATGACACTGTAGAAAATAGTTAATTGATATTACTAATATTTCAAGGGTTATGTTGAGTTTTTTCGTGACGTCATAATCACCCGATTGTTTGCATCATTGGACATTCTGAATATTTGAACCCATGAGACGCTTGTGTGAAAAAAATGTTGTTAATGTTCGGCTTATAGCGATCACTTTACGAAGTTACCCAGCTTAAATGAATAAACACAATAACTTCAGTTGGTTTGCAAATTGATTTTAATTAATGGTAACTAATACTATTTCAGGTCATATGCGAATGTTCAAGGAGCATTTGATGGCCATGAAATTGTGTTCACAAATTTTATTGAATTGAATTGAATGCTGCTGTGTGACAATGTTTAAGGTCATTAATTTCTTTCATGAATATGAGTATTTTAATTCCGGATATTAATGACCATCAATCTTGCTCGGCTCTTTGTCTTATGCAAATTAATGGCCATCAAATTTATCATGCCCATGAATAGATGAGGCTATTAATGGATTGTGTGAAGATATGGCCATGAATGTAATCAGTAATGTCCATTTAATGCCAGCTAAAATATCATTAAGATGTTCGATTGATGATGATGCAAAATATTATTGGTTAAATCATGGGCACCTGACATATTAATGGGTATGTTATGCCACAATAATAGTATTTCATTTGTGGTGTTTGCCCAGTATTGAGTCTACTCAGTAAATCTGCTCATTATATTCAATCTGTCCGTCCTCGTACATTTTCATGGAAATTTCATGATTTTCCATTGTAATTGATAGATTGATCTGGAAAGTACGGTGACAACCCCAGATCGCTCTATCATGGGCAAGACACCAAGGTCAGGCTTTTCCCACAGTTGCTGAGCTAAGCAGTCTCTTGTTTCATTAATAAACGCTTAGCCTCGATATAAATCTTGGGGAATAACATCTCACAAATAAGGTATCCCTGGTCACATATCACGAACATTGTTCTCATATGTACCTAGTTATTATGACACAACAGAGTTGGCTACAGCTGCTATCGTTACAAGCAGCCAGAGGATGCTAGGTCCCCCGTCGAAATGGCAGCAATATTTTTTAACATTGTTGGTCTCAGGGGATATACATGAGGGAGGCAACTGCTGCTTCATAGGCGTTGGATGTGGAAGGGTCTTTCTGTGGTCATATCATCCAAGTTGCCACATGAACAGGTACAATAAAAGCGTACCTGAGATACAACACATATCATGAATCGTTAGATTCTTGGTATGTGCAGTAGAATAGGTTAACCAGAAGACTATTCTGTGAAGTCATGTGACGCAGTCAGTATGTCGGCACCTCTTCCCACTTCCCTTATATGTGTTGTAATTTTTTCCTGTATACGGCGAGATTCTGCTGGTGGACGTTTCGTCCCCGAGGCCCGCCCCCCTGTACAGACCTTTTGGTCTTTGATATATGTTGGCATTTCTGGGAAGTTGATGCTGGGTCGACATCGGGCCTTACAGACTAGTCTTTTGTGTTAAATGCCGTCATTTACATCTGACGACGATACAGCTCACCAATCTCCAATGTACGAGTTGTCACAGCGAAACAGCTCACCAGTTATACCAGTATACGAGTTGCCAGAGCATTTCCATCATATAGCTCTCTAGATTTGTATCTAATACCGCTTATGCCGGTGCTAGGGGCCGTGTGGTCATATCATCCAAGTTGCCACATGAACAGGTACAATAAAAGCGTTCCTGAGATACAACACATATCATGAATCGTTAGATTCTTGGTATGTGCAGTAGAACAGGTTAACCAGAAGACTATTCTGTGAAGTCATGTGACGCAGTCAGTATGTCGGCACCTCTTCCCACTTCCCTTATATGTGTTGTAATTCACAAGTTTTAAGATCAACTCAGAACGGTTGACTGAAAGTTGATTGCTTCTGTAATATAGTTTCCATGCAGTGAAGTGTAACGGGAGGTACTTGCACCAGTGCTTGTACTAGCTCACAGCTAACGGGAATTTCCCTTTAGCTCAGTCGGTATAGCGCTGGTGTGGCAATTAAGAGGACCCCGGATCGCATCCCGATAGCGCCTGAAAATCTTCATCCTTTACAGAAGCATTGAAATTATGTAACCGAGAAGCAACCCCAAGTGACATCTCAAGGCATTATCTACAAACCAAATCTGACGAGAAGCTGAAGGCATCCTCAACCTATTGCCCGGAAACCAAATTTTAAATTTGCCACCTGTAGGTGCAGTGGGCGAAATGCAATCCCAAGCATCATCTCATGGCATGGTACATGTATTAGCCTATAGTATTGCACCCTTCTACAGAGGGCCAATGATCGACTGATGCAGCAACATTTTTCCAGTTAGACGGCAGATTTTGAAATAAAAAACGAGGCCGGGCTATGTCATCAGTCAACTGAGACAGTCACGTTGTTGTGCATGAAGATTGGGGTGGCTCCTATAAATAGTGATCCAATGAAAACGCTCGTATTAGTTTAAAGTTGCAGCACAAAATAACGGAAAGAACTCTAGGGGCGCCACCTTCAGGATGATCTTTCTGAAACACAATACCAATCAACATCTTGTCACAAGGAATGCATATATGCCAAATATTGAAGAAACTAGATAAAGTCAATCGAATACGATCGAGAACGCATCCCTTTTAACTCTTTAGTAAAGGAAACATTCATTATTTGTGAAGAAAGTAAAAACATAAAACTTAGGGAAAACATCATTAACATGGCCCCATAGGATACCTTGGGGGAAGGTACCAACATACCAAATTTAAAAGAATCCGTTTCGGTCCAACGTGCAGTTACTGTCCGGATATGCAATTTTACCTTGGCCCACAGGTTAGCGCCATGTATAGGCAGATAAGCATAAAAAATAATACCAACCGAGATCTTGAGGCAAGATTCCTTGACACTGGAAATAGAAAATGTTAACTTGGCCTACCGGTGGAACCACCTATGGTCTGATCGACAAGAAAAACAATCCCAAGCGAAACCTTCGGGTAAGGTACATGTGTTCATATATACCAAACTTAGAAAAAATTCAGTCAAGGTTTAAAAAGTTATTGTCCGGAAATATAATTTAAAATTGGCCCCCAGGTGGCACCACCTATATGTGGATCAGCATGAAAAACAATGCCAAACGAGAAATTGAGGTGAGATACCTGCACACCAAATTTGAAATGAATCCGTCAAGGTTTCCAAAAGTTATTGTCTAGAAACACTTTACTTAGCTTTCAGGTGGTGCCCCCTGTATACGAATCAACACGAAAAATATTCTCAAGCCAGATCTTGAGGCAAGGTATCCACACACCAAATTTGAAAGAATCCTGAAGGTTTTCAAAAGTTATTGTCTGGAGATGCAATTTTAACTTGTCCCCCAGGTGGCGCCACCCAGAGACGGATTGGCATGAAAACCAATTCCAAGCAAGATCTACAGACAATGGACCCACTTACCTATACAATACGAAGCTGCGCATTTGAAAACCCCTCGACTCTGGGCACCAGCCATTCATAATGTATTCAATTTGAACCAAGATGTCAGGAACACCAAGCAGTCAAGTGACAAATATACAGATTATGAAACATTTTGCAATTAGAAATGACCCCTAAGATTTCCATCCATTCAAAGAAACCGGTATTCATTCCACAAATCTCTTGATGCATCGATAATGTATACCAAATTTTATATTGAGCATTTGAACAGTGTCAGAGATAGAAATCATTAATGATTTTGCATAAATTAAAGATGGCTGTCCATGCTTCCCGCCACTCAGAGGAACTAACGTGGTTATTCATTAATGCAAGTCTCTTCATACATCCATGCTGTAAACCAAGTTTCGTATAGAACACTTAAAAGGTCAGAGATAAACATCATTAAAGATTTTGAATAAATTGAAGATGGCCACCAAGATTTCCGCCCAATCAGAGAAACCAGATCTGTCATTCATCGTATGTCGCTTGATGCATCAATGATGTAGACCAAATTTTACATTGAGCACTTCAACGGAATCAGATATAGAGATCATTAATGATTTTGCATAAATTAAAGATGGCCACCAAGGTTTTCGATCAATCAGGTCCCGATTCAAAGTAACTGGATATATCGATGAGGTATACCAACTTTCATATAAAACAATTGAATGGTAACCGAGATATGTATCATTATCGATTTCGCATAAATTAAAGCTGGCCTCCAGGGTTTCCAGCTAATCAGAAAAGCCGGTTTGGTAATTCGTTGAAAGTTGCTTGATGTATCGATGATTTATATCAAATTTCGTATTGAACAGGTGAATGGTTTCCGAGATATAGATCATTATCCATTTTGCATAAAATTAAAGATGGCCGCCAAGGTTTCCACCCAATCAGGTCCCAATTCAATAGGCTTCTGGTCCTTGACTAGGTAAATAAGCATACCAAATTAGGAATTCCTCAGCGGAACGGTTTCCCGGCTATCTCGCTCACGAACGGACAGATGGACGTACAAGACGATCAGAATACCCCATGGCCAAAATTGGCCGAGGGGTAAAACATGGGTCTGTGCCTGATAAATTGAAGCCTTTTGGGGTTGCAATTCATTGACGGGTGGCAGAATTATACCAATATTGCAGACTACAGGTTACACGTGTGGATACAAATGGTTCATGCAGAAGCTTTAGGGTAAATCATATGATGTGAAATGCAATTATTCGATAGCAAAATTGAAGGAAATGTTGTCCTTCGTTTAAGATGACACGAAGTTCAAAAACAAGGGGTTCAGTACTGCGGGGATTCCCCACCAGTTATTTCATATTATACTTCTGAAATAAAAATGGTTCATGCAAAAGCTTTAGGGTAAATCATATGATGTGGAATAGATTGATTTCATAGCAAAATTGAAGACCCATTTTAACTGGGACGGACAAGAAGAAGAGAAACTCAGTGGCGCCACCTTCAGGCAGATGTTACTGAAACCGGCGACTGGCGTCTTGTCGCAAGGAATGCGCATGCTGAATTTCTGGAGAATCCAACAAAGCATTTGGCAGTTATCGCTTGCAAAGAACATCGCTTGCAAAGATATCCACGAACAAGAATGGACATGAAGAAGCGGGATCCAGTGGCGACACCTTCAGGCAGATGCTGATGAAATGCAATAGCAGTGGCTGAGCCAATGTCTTGTTGCAAGGAATGCGTACATGCCGAATTTCGTGAGAATGCGACCAAGCATTTGGAAGTTATCGCTTGTAAAGGATTCAATGAACCAAGATCCATTTTGACCCAGTGCCGCCACCTTTAGGCAGATGTTGCTGAAATGCAATTCGGACTGGCGTCTTGTTGCAAGGAATGCGTATGCCAAATTTCGGAAGAATCCAACAAAGCGTTAGGAAGTTATCGCTTCGAACAGACATGCACGGACATCCACGGACACAAAGAAGCAAGAACCAGTGGCGCCACCTTCAGGCAGATGTTGCTGAAATGCAATACAGACTGGCGTCTTGTCGCAAGGAATGCGTATTCCGAATTTCGGAAGAATCCAATAAATCATTGGGAAGTTATCGCTTCCAACAGACATGCACGGACGTCGACGGACACAAAGAAGCAAGAACCAGTGGCGCAAACGTTATCAATATACCAAGTGAAGTTTTTGCACCGTAATTTTTCTTTTAGTTTGATCCTGTCCGATATATCGCCAGCATCGATATTCTGTGGATATGAGAAAATAAATATCATTACAATATGCTAAGATATAACAAAATGTACCTTTATGGGCGAAATATCTATCGCTGATCGACATCGAAGGAAAACAGGAGAATTGAAACCGATAAATGCCGGCGCAAACGAGAGAAAAACCCCGTGTCAACATTTACTACGAGGTCCACCTTACGGTTTGTCCCAAGTCCCACCCCTTAGGTTAATGAGGCACGGGCATGCGTACTTCGCGCACGGACCGTTTGGAGTGCCCAGAGCATGCGCTGTGGGTCGGCACTTTTGAAATGCGCCCCAGTCTTCCACAACACATGTCGATTGTCGGTTGAAGTTTGGCTCGTTGATGTCGTTGATTTCGTTGATTTCTGCACAATTACCGGTTTCATCAACTGTAAGTTGCCATGTCGTTTATTAGCAGTAAATGGGACATAACTTCCTTCATTTGGAAGGAGGTGATAGACGAATGTTGTAAACTGGTTGGGTGTCAAATTGACGCTGATACTGATCAAAACTTCTACTAGTCCGCTAGTGAATGAACCTGTAGCGTTGAGGACAGGTCTAAATCACAGGGGCGTGCTGTTTGTCAGTTATTAATTATGATATTAATATTTATATATACTCTCCTGCTACTCCATAATAACAAGGGGGCGCACTGGGAACCGAGTTTTACTGTTAACGAGATTGACAAAAGATCATCACAGCAATTGTTCAACGGGACCGTGCTCCATTCAGAGGCCGGTGGGCGTGATGGCAGGTACATAGAAGGCGATCTCCCCAGCCGGTTTCGCGACGACTATGACCAGACAATCGCCTACCGGACACGAGCTACAGATTTGTTAGTTGTCGATGAGATCAGTATGATCAGTGAAAAGGTCTTCGAATAGATTGGAAATATACATATTTACTTATGAACTTATGGTATGCTACCATGAAAAAATAATCTGATTCTTAATACCTTGAAATTAAGAGACTGGATCGGAAACATGCTAAGTTTTTGTTGCTACATTCTCCAAACAAGGGAATCATTTTGCAGTCTTGTTTTTAAGGAGAATGATGATTCTGCCTCTCCATCACTCACCTAATTTTTTTAACCAGGAATGCTATTAATCACTCTCCTGGAAAATGAAAATGTATTAGAGAGTATTAGACTGAGATACATCTTTTTTTTAGATGACTCTATAACGAATATTATGGATTAAGAATACTGATCAGCGATACGGATTTGATATTTTTGGAACATCATGATGTCTTGCCGGCATCATTGAAAACTGTTGACCGCTTCTCTCTTGCAGGAAACAAGCCTATGTTTATGTATACTATGATTGTCTTTTTGAATTTGGTGCTAATACTGTTATGTGGAAAATGGAATAGGTCTTTGGATTATGGACGCTGATATTCTCTAATGGACGACGGCTGGATTATGAATGACGGACTAGACGCTTGTAATACCTACAAAAGTGAATCACTCATGCAAAACATTGATCACTCTCACAACACAAAATCTAGAAGTGATCAACAGCTCTCCCAAATTTTAGAAGCACAAGACTAGGGATGAATATTTGAATAAAATAACAAAAAAAAACTATTAACTTTTTTTGGCACACAAGATGTCCCTTTAATTGGAACAATTTCAAATTTCAAAGATTTATTTTGTATAGGAAGTTATACTCCTTGATTGTTGAGATATGGGATATGCAAATTGATCTGATCGATCAATATTTTTCATAATTTGAAACCATGGAATTCTCTTTAAACAGGTGATCATGTGTGCTCATTATATCATATATGGTAAAACCAAAATGGAGGGCAAGTACTGGTTGTCAAAAGTGGTTTCTTGTGTACCAAAATCTGATAAAGTTCACAAATGATTTGAAATAGCTTTTAATTCAAACTAATATTTACTTCTACATAATACTGCACCAGAGGAGTCTAAAAACATGTATAAAAATGAAGTTTTAGCTTGAAATTGTTTATTTTAATATACATGTATCAACTTTTCTCTGAAACACATGTTTCTGGTCCAGCCCCTTATCAAATTACGCCAAGCAAAAAACAGTGTAACATAGTTTTTATATTGATACCAACTTTGAAACTAGTACTGATATTAAATAAAACGGGTTAACAAAATTAATATTGCATGAACAGCTTTGTTACATACATGGACACAATTTACAATCAACGACTCTTGGGTAATCCATGCAACCACAACATGACACATTTCCCGAAGCAGATTGGTTCCAAGCTTAAAATCAGGAACCATCCATACATTATGAAATTTTAGTGAGCCTAGACATGCACAGGATCTGCAAATTTATTTTCATTGCAGTTTCACAGTATTATTGGCCACCCAATAACAAACCTGTGCCTGAGATTTTTTTTTAATTTTGAGTTCACTGACATTTAGATTCCAGTAGTGGTCTGTATCAAATTATCAACAATTACTTTATCACCCACATTGCATCAAAGCAGATACAAGTAAATCTACCTAATATTGGATATCCTAACCTATAACCAATTTCAAATCTTCATTTTAATGAAATATCCAAATAGCATACGACGAAAAATAATAACTAAAGAAAACTTCAGTTATATAATAAGGGGTGAGCTCCAGACAAATCGTGGCACTTTCCTCATGCCATAGTGCAAAACTGCTCACGAACACAAACAACCCCCTCCAGATCTTAAGATCATATGCATGTAACTCTAAACATATACTATCAATTCAAAACTCTTTACAAATTCAATCACCCCAAATGCAAGGTGACATAGATTTAGATAGTAGAAATTTAATTGTTCTATTTTTGTGTCATTTCATTATTATCCTGTTGTAATAAGATTTTCTCACCCACTAAACACATTAATTATTAGAGGTTATACAAGATGCTGTTTAATGGATGTTCCTCATGCCCATCTTTATGCACTGAATAATTTTTAAAACAGTACATTTATAGGGCACCTTTATCTCAATATATAACATAATACATCTATAATACAGTTGTAATATTAAAAGTTAATTCTATACAATCAAACTTTGTAATACATTGACCAATTTATAATAAATGTGCTAAATTCTTCTTAGTAAAGGCATCTTTGGGGGAAATCCTGTACAGCCATGTTGCTTTTAACTGTAAAATAAAATCAGTACATACAATTAAGCCTAGTTAATTCACTAATAATCACTGCGTGAAATCGTGAAGTTTCCAATTCCGGAAGCCCGCCAGAAACCTATTGGAAACTGTAGCGACACAGTTTCCAATAGGTTTCCGGCGGGTTTCCGGAATTGGAAACTTGACGATTTCACGCAGTGAATTCAATCTTTTTTCGTTTCAGCTGAAATTCATCTGTCGACATTTGAGGAACACGGACACCTACTTCGGTGGATTACAGATTATTTGTGTGGGTGATTTTTATCAGTCCCCCCCCCCCCCGTAACGAAAATTCGTACCTCCGTCCTGGTCGATTTGCATTTCATTCGTTGATTTGGATGGAAGCAATCACCCACAAGGTGGTACTCACAACAGTTGTGACCATCTGATCACACTCTTGTGACTGCCATAAATGAAATGGAAAGGGGCATTCCTAGTGTTGAGAATCACAAATTAATGTACAGGCTCAGCCCTGGTCCATATGCAATTCATTCGTTGATTTGGATGGAAGCAATCACCCACAAGGTGGTACTCACAACAGTTCTGCGACAATCTGATCACACTGTTGTGATTGCCATAAATGAACTGGAAAGCGGTATCTATAGTGTTGAGACACATAATTGACCGTCTAAGTTCATTAGTAGTATCTGTGTTCAAGAAAACTGATCGTAGATATATTAATGTCGGATGCCATAAAGCATTCTTTAGCACTACTACATACAGAAGATATCATTCATGGGATGTTTCTTTGTTTATAGAGTTGCTTGAATTTCTCATTAATAATATCTATGTGAAATTTGGCAACACAATATATCAGCAGCATATAGGTATTCCAATGGGTATTAATTGTGCACCCCTGTTGGCTGACCTATATATGTTCTCTTATGAATATGACTATATGCAGGCGCTTTCAAAAACCGATACATTCAAAGCCCGTTCCTTCTCATTCACCAAACGCTATATAGACGATCTTCTCGCTCTGGATAATCGCTATATAAATGACGCAGTAAAGGATATATATCCACCTTCACTGGATTTGAAGGAAACTACAAACAACCCTACAGGCACATCATATTTAGACCTATATAATGAAGCGGGCCTTCTCTCTCGTCGACTGTATGACAAAAGAGATGATTACAATTTCGACATCGTAAACTATCCCTTTCTGGGCATTAATATTCCAGTGGGACCTGCATATGACGTATACATATCACGGCTAGTAGCATTTGCTAGATCCTGTGTTAAATTTGACGATTTTAATCAACGTCACAAAACATTGTTTCAGAAACTTATAAAACAGGGCTACACCACCAAGCGCCTCCACTCAAAGTTTCTCAAATTTGGCGATACATATCGCTTGCTGATAGCAAAATACGAGCGTAGCGTGCAAGATCTATGGCGTTACGTTTCGTAACTTGGGTCTAATTTCCGCTTAACCCGGGGCTAGGGGCCGTATGAACCCATGTACTTCAAGATCCTCATGGGACTCATATGAACAGTCACAATCAAAGCGTGACTGAGATACATCATCCTTTAGATGACGACTTTACAACGAATATTATGGATTAAGAATACTTATCAGCGATACGGATTTGATATTTTTGGAACATCATGATGTCTTGCCGGCATCATTGAAAACTGTTGACCGCTTCTCTCTTGCAGGAAACAAGCCTATGTTTATGTATACTATGATTGTCTTTTTGAATTTGGTGCTAATGCTGTTATATGGAATATGGAATAGGTCTTTGGATTATGGATGTGGATATTCTCTAATGGACGACGGCTGAATTATGAATGACGGACCAGACGCTTGTAATCACAAATTAATACACAGGCTGTCTCGTCCCTTACAACTTGAATACAAGTTTAGTAAATGGTTCGACTGGTCACGTAACTAAACTTGAGGTGATAGACCAACTGTCAAGTTTTGGAAAACAGTATTGGACATGAAAAAAAAACAGCCATTCACAATTTACGATCCAGCAAAATGCAGAGTTGTAGCAGAGAGGCACCAATTCCCTTTGACACTGTCCTTTGCAATGATGATTCATAAGTCACAAGGACCCACTATTCCTCCTGTCATCGTGAGTTGTAGCAATATTCACCAGCCAGAGCAACTAGGGGTGGCAGTTGGACGCTGTGTCAGTACTGTAGGTGTTCAAGTGCTGCATTACAATCCATCCTCCTGCAAGAAAAACAAAGCTGAAGTTGTGAATTATTGTAGTATATCAGGGATTCCGGATTCACAAGAAGGTGAATGCAGCATCAGCAGTTTGTTGGAATGTAATCTAACCCCCCCCCACACACATTTGCCATTTACGGTAAACTCTTTAATAATTCGATCACAGGATCTGCAACTTCAAATCCGTTTGTTAGTAAACAAATTGTAGAACTACATGTACCACAATGTGAATAATTTCGGACAAAAACAGCTGAATACCTAAAGAATATTTTCAAATATAAGCTTTTAAATCCGCACTTTCTGTGATCGAAGTAATACAGACTTTACCGTAATTTAAGAAACAGTGATACAGACTTTGACCGTCTCCACTTTCCTCCGCATTTACTAGATAGAATTATTTATGGTTCTGTTTTATTTGCATTCAATTATTATGGATATTCCTGGCAACACACAATATGGAAAGATCTCTGACAGTTTGATCACTTAAAAAAATATTCTGCCTATTTTCAGCTCTGACGGATCAAAACTGAACCCAAATGGGTTCATTTAAAAGATTATGTCAACAGAGAATTTGCTTCAGTCTTTTGTTTCATATCATAGAATTAAAAAGTCGTCTAAATTTAACTTACTGTACACATTTTATTTCCAGGTTTACAGAACGTCTGTTGAGCCTGAGGAACCCAACTTCGTGACTTCTCAGAAAATTCTGAGTTTGAAGACAGTGACTTGGCTGCCACAGAGGAATTTCAGAGAAATACTGGAGTTGGACTGGAGATACCAGACATATTTTGGAGGTGTACAGATACTGTTATTTCTGATGGAACATGCATGACTTTCATTTTCATTTAATTTTAATTTCATTTAAAATAACTACTTGCAGACTATACTTCTTCAGACATTGCAAAAAATGTTGTCATCCTCACAAACCGAAATAGCTTCAAAGTTGTAATTCATTAAAGATGATTTATGTACTCCTTTCTCACTATTTGGTGATTAAATTTTGCACACATACTAAAAAAGTAAAATGAAATAAAAAAAAACTATTGGTAATTATCTCTTGCTATGGTAACCATATTGTCTAAATTATATTCTTTCATAAGTTTCAAGAGTCTATAAGCCAAGCTCAAGTAAATTGGAGACATCCCCAGAACTAATTCGCATAAAATCGCTAAGATTATTCACTTCAATTACTGCACTCCACTTCAATACTCGCCCTAGTTGAGTCTAATAGTAAATTTCTGTTTTCAGACGGAGACATTTGCAGCAACAGTTGATGAAGCCTTTACAACACCTGTGCAAGAGACAGTAGGACAAAAATTCAAGGCTGAAGACATTCAGGAATTGCACATGGCAGATCCAATAACATCAGCACAGAACGACATGAACAACAGCCTTGCATTGCTGAGATCTGGATCCTGTCAGAGAGCAGTGACATTCATGAATACAGAATATTACCATGTTTTGAAGTTGAAGAAAAACACAGATGGAGATACAGAAACATCGAAGGGCGAAATGGCTTTGAAAGATTGAAGACAATTCTGTAAGAAATTTCATGTTCACCTCCAATCCCTGGAATACAGGGAGACTTGTGCCAGTCTTTTTTCCCCTCATCCTGTGCATGCCCTTGTCGCAGGAGCTCTGATTATGGAAGTGAGGAAACAAATTGTTAGAAGAGAAGAAAAAGGTTACGGTGAAGGTCCTCAGCATAAAGACATATCTGTCTATGCTTCGGGGAAAATACCGTATGTTGGTGGGCGTACAGTTGCAATATCAAGTACCACAATTCAATTTGGTTAAAAGAGAACTGGAAGCAACAGGCAACAGGCACCATTCTTGAGCACAGAACGAGAGTGAACGTTGCACTAGTGCAATCTCTGACTGTGTGTCAGACTGATCTACTGGAGTTTACAGAGTACCCAGAAAGCATTTTGGATACCTATAGAAACCCCCCTGAAGTTTGGTCTCACAAATATCTCTGACAAATCATTGTTCTTGTTACTGGAAAGAAAGCCCCTGCCAATATATACCAAAGAGGGGTTACAGTACCATCATTCCAACATCCTGCCCATACTCTATCGAAGGACAGATATATTTTCTCGTTGGAGTAGTTTGTTTTCAAATGTCACAACTTCGACACTGTCAAATTACAAACACTCTGATGTCATGAAAAGTGTTTTGAGTGAACTACTGAATGGGAGCATCGCAATCAAAGATTTGTTTGAAGATGTGGCAAGATCTTACCTAAATATCACTGATGTGGAATTCCGGACGAAGCTCTTGACCGATCTGGGCAAAAGGAAGACGATGAAATATCGTTATGTCGTCTCTACCAAACAAAAACAGCAAAAAAATAGTGTCCTTCGCCTCAATTCATGAAGATACACTGGAAAGAAAAGAAGAAACACATCTGAAATTTAAAGGAACACTGATGCTTGACAAAACAGCTCTAAAGGATTTCAACAAAAGTGAAATTATCCCCCTTGGTGTGTGCTATGATGTGATGCCGAAAATGTCAAGTAAACAATTCTCTTGAATGCAGTTACTGAAGCGGTTCTGAAGATGGAATGGCATATATGCCATATCCGGAAACTGCAGTCTCCTGACACAAAGGCTAGTACAGCAGATACATAAACTGTGTCCGTTTCAGCATCTGCTACAGGCAGGCCTAAGACCAGGAAAGGAAGATCTTCCAGTGCATCAAGTAGCAGAGGAAGGAGAAAAGAAGAAAAGAAAAGCGGTGGATGAGATAGATGAGATTTCAGTGGCCTATGTGGAGAAATGTATCACGATGACGATGCATGGAATAGGGTGTGACTGTCACAGCCTGCATGTTGACTGGTATTGTCCAAAGTGTCCTCAGTAAGGTAAATATATGGGGAGTATAACAACATGTGGTAACATGTGAAATATAAAACTAACAGATAACGATGTGTTATTGGCTAATAGACTAGTGGTAGATAATCTTAATTTTCCATTCACTGGACATTAATAGTTACTCAGACACAATCACACTTGGGTGTCATCACACTATGGCATGCATGGTCACACAAATGTGTGGTCACACTCAGGTCACACCCATGTTTCACCCATCTCCGGCATGGTAACCTCAGGCGCCGCATGGTCACACTCAAGTGTGGTCACAATGAGGCATAATCACCTCAGGCATGGCCACACTCAGGTGTGGTAATACTCCACCATATTCACATCAGGTCTACTGTGATAGGCCTACAGTCAATATAATTACTCGCCGCTATAATCTGAACTCCTTACATAGATGTTTGACTGGGCAATGCTCCAGTTGCTGTTGTTGATTTACATCTGCCAGCATTGACCTTCTTAGACACAACATTCTGACATAAAGTGATGCTGTTAGTGGCATAGCAGTATTGTAGGTAATTCGAATTGTTACCAGCACCATGATGGAGACCCATTGGCTGTAAAAATTGTTTTCCAATATATCACTGTTGATGTCAAGAGGTTTTACCTGTACAGTAACAAGACGGGTGAGCTCCTTGGATCCATGGGTGAAGTACTGCATATCTTCTGTTGTCTCAGCAAAAATGAGGTTACCTGGAAAATTATCTTTTTCCCAGTCAGCAAACATCCGCTGGAACGCTTGGACCAGAGCTCTTCACACCTTGTCCAATTGGACAGGACCAACTGGATAATGGTGTTATCCCACCTGGCACCAGACCACTAATAATTCCGTTACTTGTTATGTATTAGCGTTAAAAATCGGCAAAAATCCAAAAAATTCACAGCGCATAAATCCATCTGGCATGTCAATATTTTACCTTGTGGGACATTACCAGTGGAAGTTTTGACAGATGTTGACCATGGAAATTTCAAATTCCCGCCACTGACAGCTGATTGATGCTACAGAATGTCATACAATTTGTAAACAGGGAGCCTTCTCACCCTTCACTGATCATGTCTCCATCCACCATGCTTTTCCCAAAGTGGCCCAAATCAACACCAGGAAGTACAGTTTCAAGCCTCATCTGCAAGTTGAAATATCAGATGTATCAGAAATGCTGAAAAATCGCAGCTCATGAAATCCATAAAGATCTGCTCTCAAATTTCTAAACAATGTAGGTCGTGGGTACTGACCGGAAGTGATTAATTGTAGTCTGATGCCACCTCCTGCCTTGGGCATTGCCCTTACTAGAGTTAAACAGTTGAGATCTGATGAGATCAAGTTGTTCGCTGCTCAGATACGGTGCGTTAACTTTAAGGGAGTTGCCCACATCATCCACACTGCTATAGATAGATAGATAGATAGATAGATAGAACCTTTATTTATCCAGGGTTACACAATTAGTTGATGAACTAGTTTACATTGCGGCCCTGCGTTTAAAACATATATACAATACAGTATGGCGATGTCTATATGATTCGTGCATGCATGAGAAGCGGTGTGATAGTCAATATAATTTTGCAGTTCTTCTGCTGTCTGTGCCATTAACTTACCAGAACTGTTGCTGTCAGAATTAATTTGTTCTTGAATTGAGTCAATTTTCTGTAGAATACACGTTTCCTTCATATTGCTGGCAATCAAATCAAATTGGTACACCACTACAAAGTCGAATAGATATCGCTATTGCAAAGGCAAATAATAGTGAGGTTGCACCGAATTTATTCCGCTATGCACAAGTTATCCTCCTACAGAAACCTCAACCCCGGCAGATATTATTACCTCCATACACAATCGGTTTCCATTGCGCACAAGTCCTATTGATTTCCCAAGCCTTACTCGCCACAACAACCTGACGGAATGAATTTTGGAATCTCATTGAATAATATTTCATGGCCAGCCAATGTTTTCAAAGTCCAAGTCCAAAATAAACAGAGCAGGTTTTGACCCAATTATCTCGCCACCCAACGTTTGTTTTTTTCTCACACTGGGGAAACCGTTTATAACACACCTTCCAACAAATTTCTGTGTCTTTTCTCCAATGTCTGCATAAACAATCGATTCAGGATCTGCAACATAGTTTCGGTGTAGCCTAACATAAATAAACAAAATGCATACATTATGAGGAAGAAAAGAGTAAGCCTGAACTATTGCAAATAAAGATGAATCCTCCCCTCCCACCCCACCACCACACACAGTCAGTAATTCTGATCTGTCCCAGGTGAGTATATGATAACAAAGAACATATATGCCATGTATTTCAAAATATATATTACATATCAAAATATTCCTTATGTAATATATACTTTCATCGTACACAAACAACTTCTTTCCTTGTGCAATATAAAAAATAAATTATATTTATTTATATTTATTTTAAACCATATTTTAACTGCTCATCACAACATGTCCATGTTTCAGCGACATGCGATTGTGTGATACAAATAGAAAGCTTCTGAGAACCGGATAACTCCATCTACAAAGAATAACATTTTGATGTGCAATTTGTTTTTCATAATTTCAAAAATATAACAAATTAATAAACGACTATTTCATTATTAGATTATTATGTTTGACATTCTCATTGGGGTATCTGAGATTTTTTCCGTGACTGTATTCTAGAATCTCGTGTTGATGCAATATTGACATCTTTTGACAGGCGTTGTAAATACTGTTCCTTTTAATTCATTAGTCATATTGTACATGGAAATAGAGTGTGCAGAATGAAACTGCCTCACACAAGAAATAGTTTGATATATACATAAACCGAATACACTGCATGTATGTTTTAGCTACCCTAGCATAGTTTTATTGTGGATTACAACAACAACATAGTTAAAACAAAACTTAAAATAAATAATATGTATTTTACTTCGCCTTGTTATATTGTACTTATATTGTCTTGCAAGAGAATGATAGTATACTAATAATTAATATGGCACTTTACCACCTACAATCCAAGTATTTCGTCTTTTGACATCTTCTCGAATCTTTAGTATTTCCCGCAAAATTCCACGTAGTACTTTCGGCCAATGAAATCGCGCGATCAAATTCAGCCCGTAGCGGCGGATCACGTGCTAGTCACGCGCACTCGACTACCGTTCCCAGCTCATCGACACAAGCGTTAACCCTATCCACGGCGTACAATCGATAGTTTACGTCTAGGGGTACTCGCTCTCTCTTGGAGGTATAAAAAGCTGCACTCGGAGTTGTCTGTCTACCTGGCTTTCTGGTTCCTGAATAAGTCTCAAGCTGTTATTTGTTAAACTGGATCTCACGGAATATTAGGGATGTCGGTGGTTATATCCACACAAGAATCATAGATGTGTAAACGATAGCTTCGTCATTCAAGGAAATAAAGTGTGAAGTTACTGTTTCTCAAAACCCGTACACGCTTGTTTTAGGTGAAAGTTCGACAAAATTCAACTAAGAAGCGGTTAAATGTTTCTATTTTAGCCGATTAGACTACCTGGCATATCTAACGTGCATCTAGAGGGATAAACATATAGCAAATTACAATCAAACGGATACTAACAATCACACGCTCTGGATCAGCAGCTTGATGTGCTTTATGGTTATTGGGTTGTTCCATGCGATGAGAAAGAGCGGAAAATGAAGATATGTATGCTACAGCAAACGAATTTAGAGCGAAACCCTCTAGTTTCACTCTGAGATAGCCCTTCTATACCTCCAAGAGCGAGCGACTACCCCTAGAGTTGCACTATCGATTGTATGTCGTGATATCTGGCCTGGAAATTTGGGACCTGTCCAGGCCTGGTGAGGGGCCATTTCGCCCCACCCCTACTTATTTTTTCATCCCTTGAGCTAGAGGGCTGAAACTTACCACAACATACTCTTGGATCAAGCTCTACCAGAAAATGTAAAGAAGAATCCAAGATGGCCGCTCTGATGACGCCACATGACGTCATGTTCAAAAAAGGCATTTTTGGTCGATTTTTGGGTAAGATTTTTCGTTTTTTTTTATTTATGTGCTTTCTCCGCAAAAACTTCATGATAAATTAGTAAATATTAATCTATTGTGAAATAATCCACTTTTCCTCGCGGAAAAGCAGTAATTTTCCAGAAAGATAGTGCCACGGCACTGTAGCTCATCTGGCTGTAAATGGAGAAAGTAGCTTTAAGGAATTTTTACTAAAGAACTGCGATAGATGAGTTTCTAACTTCTGTTGTCCCCCGCAAACACTAAATGATCCATGCAGTAATTTTTTTAGATTTCATGATAACAAAGTTTCATGGGAAATTGAAGATGCGGCCATATTGGATTCGAAATGGACCAAAAAAGGTATCTTGCACAACTGGACCACAAGGGGAACCTGTGTATCAAATTTGACAAAGATCCATGCAGTAATTTCCTGTGAATTCACGATAACAAAATTTCATGGGGAAATTCAAGATGGCCGCCTGGTGGCCATATTGGATTTTCGAATCGGACCAGAAAAGATATTTTGCTCAACTAGACACCAAGAGGAACCTGTGTACCAAATTTGAGAGAGATCAATGCAGTAGTTCCTGAGAAATCGAGATTACAAAGTTTCATGGGGGAAATCCAAGATGGCCACCTGGTGGCCATATTGGGTTTTCGAATCAAAATACAAAAGATATCTTGCACAACTAGATCCCAAGGGGAGCCTGTGTATCAAATTTGAGAAAGATCCATACAGTACTTCCTGAGAAATCACGATAACAATGTCTCATAGGGAAATCCAAGATGGCCGCCTGGTGGCCATATTGTATTTCCAATCAGAGCAGAAAAGGTATCTTGCACGACTAGACCCCAAGGGAAACCTGTGTATCAAATTTGAGAAAGATCCATGCCGTAGTTCCGGAGAAATCGCGATAAATATGTTTCATGGGAAAATCCAAGATGGACACCTGGTGGCCATATTGGATTTTTGAATCAGACCACAAAAAGTATCCTGCACAACTAGACCCCAAGGGGAACCTATGTACCAAATTTGAGAAAGATCCATGCAGTGGTTCCTGAGAAATCGCGATAACAATGTTTCATGGGGAAATCTAAGATGGCCGCCTGGTGGCCATATTGGATTTTCAAATCGAAGCAGAAAAGGTATCTTGCACAACTAGACCCCAAGGGGAACCTGAGGAACAAATTTGAGAAAGATTCATGCAGTAGTTCCCGAGAAATCGCGATAACAAAGTCTCATAAGGAAATCCAAGGTGGCCGCCTAGTGGCCATATTGGATATTCAAATTGGACTAAGGTACATATGGTGTACAACTAGACCCAAAGGGGAACCGGTGTACCAAATTTGAGAAAGATCCATGAGGTAGTTACCGAAAAATAATGATGACAAGATTTCACTGCCAAATTCAAGATGGCCGCCATGGCAGCCATATTTAAAATCATATCGACACCGCATGAACAAATTCTGGTATACTCATTGGGGGGAACATGCATGCCAAGTTCCAGCGTAATCGGCCTAGTGGTTTCAGAGAAGAAGATGTTTACGGACGACGGACAATCAGCCCATGATATTAGCCCATCGGGACTTCGGCCCAGATGAGCTAAAAATGGCGAAATTATCATTTTTTCTGATACCCCACATAGCCGCCATCTTGAATTTACCCATGATTCTCTGCTCAGAGGCTATGCAAATAGTCTAAAAATGACCCCAATATTGCAATCAAAATAGCCACGGAGTGTTAGCTCTCATTTTTGTTGTTCCGGAGATAGCGCAGAAAGTTTGGTTGGGGGACCATAATACCTCCTCCCCAGGCCTGGTAGGGTTAACCCTATCTGGCCTGGGCGAATTGGGGTGTATCGCAGCCTGGGGGGTGGGGCGGAAATTGCCCCCCCCCTCCCCTATATATTTTCTCTACCACTAAGGCTAGAGCGTTGAAATTTACCACACAGTATCTTTTGTTCAAGCTCTACCGGAAAATGTAAAAAAAAAACCAAGATGGCCGCCATGATGACGTCACAGTGACATCTTCTCGAAAGCCATTTTTCGGCCTTTTTGGGGTCGATTTTTCGAAATGTTAATTTTTCCGATTTTTCTCTCGAAAAAAATCAAATAAAATATAGAATAATTAGTTTTGCATAAATAAAATACTTTCAAGGCCTTTGAGGCAAGAAAAATGTGAAGAAATGAAGCGAAAAGATTGAAAAACATGACTTTCGCGGATACCACATGGCCGCCATTTTGAATTTACCCATGATCCTCTGCTCGGGGGTATATGAAAATAGGCTCAAAATGGCCCCAATAAGATAAGCTTAAAAGTCACCGAGTTTCAGCCTCCTTGGCTTTGTCGTTTCGGAGCAGCAGAGAAAAATTCACTAGGGGGAACACTTTCCGTCCCCCCCCCCCGGTCAGGTAGGGTTAAAATGGGCGAGAATTCGGCTGTTTTCATTGATGGATTTATCAAATTAACTGGAACATAACGGAGAGCACGCGTAGGTGAGAAATGAGGACAGATAAAGTTTTATTGAATCTGTGAATTGCCGTTTTGATAGTGGGGGAGGGGGAGGGGGGGGGGAGAACTGTGCTTTCCAGTGCGTCGCCTTGTTATTATGGAGTAGGAGGAGAGTATATATGAATATTAATAGAATTTTTTTAAAGTAGCACTACTTCGCGATTGGAATGATTATCCTCCCTACAGGAAAACAATGGAGGGAGGACTACGGTTCCTCAAAACCCCTTTTGGTCCCACACTGACTATACCTATGAGGGTGTAGTTGCCAATTAGAAAATCAATGTTAGGACATCATTGAACGGCGAGACAAACATTCAATCCGGAAACTCATCTTTTCTTTGAACGTGGCCTTGATAAAGCAGATTTGTTTCCGTGCCAAAAGTGCCACAATTAGATTTCTGACATTTTGATATTTCTGAGCAATTTTCCGAAATGATATTTCCTTGTAACAAAAATTCAAACCAAAATTATATTTACAAATAACATCTTGAGACGTCTGATGGTATGGTGTGGGTTATACAACATAAATTCTTAGATGACTCACCTTCATAGCGTCTCCGAAATGGCGATATATAAACTTTTTGTACTCTCCCATCCAGACTTCTATGGCCCGTTTGTAATTATGCATTTCAATATTCTGTCGCCCCCCTGGGAAACCGTAAGGTTGAGGCCGTACAATATGTCCAATATGAGAGCAAGGAACGTGTATTAACCGTCCACCACACATCCATACCTGAAAATAAAGTTCTGATGTCAGATTAGCTGAATGTACGATTTGATATTTCCATGATATTACAAACGATGACTACAGGCAGGCGTCACAGGTACTTCGCAGCAGGAGTTCATCACACCTAAGTGTTCAATATGCTCAAAACACTTTTACTCATGATTTGAGATCAAAACATTTTCATTTTATTTACTTAATCGAGCAAACGACCAGCAAATATGATGTTTTTCTAATATAGACCACGAATACTATTTAAAATGTTATGGTTAGATTTCTAGGGAAAATGAATGGATATTTTAGAAAAGTATAGGCTGCTGAAACGTGTTGCAGTATGCGACAGACTGAAATCTCGACACTCACTCTTCAGATTTTTCTATATAAAACCCAATAAATTGGTGAGAATACTATACTTTTCTGATCAAATGGGTTACCCAGAGATAAAACAAAAGTTGTTAATGTGACCTAAACTTCTAAATACTGTGAAAGAAACGACCGTCATCGATTTGGTTGAAAACCGGGGTCTACATAATGTCGACCATGTTGGAGTGACAGAGGTGTGTGACCTAATCAGCAGAGATACTAGTATCCTTTTAGATAAATAATGAAGGAGTGATGCTAATATCCTGACTAATGGTGGGGGAAACATTAAATGATATGTTTTTTATAATTAAAAATTGTTAATAGTATTAATAGCAATAATTGCAAACAATGTTTTTTTATTTTTTATTTTCGACGGCCTTTAATTTCTAAAATACACATTTTTTTATCTTGTTTTATCTTCAAATGTTATTCACGATCTATATTAGAAAGAACAAGAATACTCATCATATTTGCTGATGTTTTGCTCGATTATATTCTTATACGTGTGCCATATGTCAAAGGCGGCATATTTGAAAGGTGTCCGTATATCGCGGAATGTTCCGCTCGGTTCCCGGAATTTCCCGAAAATCGTGTTACACATTTTCCTGTAAACATCACAAGAAAATGGCTGAAAAAACATAACTGATATTTATCTTTTCATAATCCTATAGTACTCGAGATGAAAAATATATATTTAGATTTTTAATTTTATGGAATCGCTTTGATGAAAATGATTAAGGATAGCTAGCCCCTTAGAGGCAGTTTTTGCACCCCCTTGACAATTTGTCGTCTGTATCAATAAATATACAAGATAACCATAATAAATTATATATTTTATGAAAGCGTACATCGTATATGATTTGTATAACCGACGCTGCTACTGTGTAGAAAATATCCCAATTTTAAAAAATTAAAATGAAAACAATAGCGTCCATTTTTCAATTGAAATTTCATGAAAACTGTTGGTGTTGTTTCAACTTTGATGGTATACCTTGATGGGAGACATATCGAACTAGTAAACCTTATCTCATTTTTTTTTTATTTTTGCCTGGTTTTGTTTTTACAGCTATTTTACTAAAATAAATTGAAAAAAAACCTGTACTATTTACGGCCGTTCGTCTTAAAAGTTGAATAATTAAAAAACTAATCCCAACTTACAAAAAATGAGATTACGTTTACTAGATCACATTATAAGAAACAAGCATGCCAAATTTCAAAAGCGTAGCTTGGATACTTTTTGAGAAATAAACGTTTAAATCGCGGATTTTGTACAAAAATGAAAGGCTAGAAATCGGGCAAAATGTATCCAGCTATACATCTGATGAATTAATCCAAAGTTTTTGCTTGAATTCTATTGTCAAATACATTTGTAATCTGTCTAATGGGACCTGCTCGAATTCCTGTTTATTCTGGATAACTATTACACTTTTTTTCATCATACTTCCGGTTGGCTTTACATGGCGAGCAGGGCGCTTGTTTGAACAGCTCCGAGAAAGATCTGTGTTATCGACCATCATCGCGCTCAAAATGCCACATAAATCTGCTAAAAAGGGCCAAAATAAGTCAACGAACGTCGGAGAGGAAAATTATGAGGATATTTCTTCAGAAAGTGACGAAGAGTCGGGGAAAACTAAAAAGAAAGGCGAGACTGGCAAACCCACAAAAACTCGTGCAAAAGCAAGTGGAATAGTGAGTGACGAATTTACAGAGTTGAAGTCTCTTATCACTAGTATGACTGTCACCATGAACGATAGGTTCGATAGACTAACAAGTTATATAGAAAACGAACTGAAAAAAACGAATGAACGAGTTGACATAGTGGAGGAACGACTGAAAATGAATAAACACGAGTCAACGGCACAGGAAGAGAAATTGATCAAATTCAGTAATGGACTACTTGAAAAGGTCGAGAACTTACAGAAACAACAAATGCTCAAGGAAATACATGACCGAAAACCGAATTTATTGTTTTATGGACTTCCTATGGAGAAAGAAGAAGAGCGTAACGCTGCACTGTCCGAGAGAAAACTACGGAATTTATTCATCAGGGATCTTGAAATGCCGGAAAATGAGGTAAATAAAATGTTGTTGAAAAATGTCCACCGTCTCTCTGTCTATTTGCCGCTGAGTGAAAGAGACGATAGACCGCCGACTTTGGTCGCAGCCTTTGTCCAGCAAAATGACCGAGACGAAGTTCTGGGGCTTTCCTACAAACTCAAGGGCAAGAAGATGAGTATTCGCACGGATTTACCTGTGTCAATGAAAAAGAAAAGAGGGCAATTAGGAGCAATAGCATACAAACTTAGGGAAGAGAAGAAACACAAGACACAGATACGGGTGAAAGGAACTGACATTTATTTGTATCACAAAGTCAACGAACAAGACGAATGGAAACTTTACAAGGACTGAACTGAACATTCGAATTGAGAGGAAGGCGCCATGTAAGTTGACATCGATATATATACTGTGTATAACCTGCTGAACTGTTGTGGTTTTTCAGGAGTACCATAGAAAAAAAATCGATCAATTTCTTATTTACGACGAATTACATACTGAGCAAAACTATTAAATACCGGACAAGACATACACTGATAAATTTCGTATTTAAGACGTTGTACGCGAGCAGAAACCGTGTTTTTTCTTCGGCATTTTACTCAATTCTGTGCCGCAATTAAGTTCGGAATCTAGTTTGTTTCATATCGCTCTCTTTTGCCTTTTTGACCCTTTGAGAGACATATTGGAGGCAAACAAATGGAATACAGAACAGAGACGTTTTTCTTGAGTGGGGTCTGTGATAATTTATTTTGAGTGGTTAAAGGGCTATTTGAAATTTGGATGCCAGTTTGTTAAATTGATTAAGTTGTGAGAGGTACATCATAAATAAGTATTTCAGTCATTTGTTTACTATAGGAAACCCCAGCTCGAAATGATTCCGGAGTTGATTTTGTACATGAAGATCGAATTCGTGTCGTGTTACATGCCTGTCAAGAAAGTTATCTCTCGGATATGAAGGTTTAGTTCGTCATGAACTCGCAAATTATTTCTTACTTATGTATACGACATAAATAATTAAATATGATATCGATTGAAAATTGCCTGATATGCACTCTTTCCTTTATCACTGCATTCCTTTTTTTCGTCAAGAAATGTACAGTATTTGTGTAAAGCTACATCATTTTACTATTTAAATGGATCCTCTATCTCAAACACTGTAGAATAATGCGATGTAAATGTTTCATTTGTCAACATGCATTTAAAGTTTTTTTGGTCGTGACACAGATCCCAGAAGAAAGGATCAGCAAGCAAAAACTGGATAGAAGTATGTATGTATATTTCATATTACGTCATAGTTTAATTGTTATGTGTGTTTTATCTGTTGTCTACTATTTGCACATTACTCCTACCCCGTTTAAGTATTTTCTCTACATGTATACACGGCACTGTATTATTAGGTCGGCCAAGCACAACCCTGTTAGTCAGAATAGTGTGAATAACACTGGATAATTCTGTTGTAATTGCGTCTGTCAATTGTAGAGGATTAGGGGCAAAAAAGAAAAGAACAGATCTATTTAATCGCTTGCGAGAAAAACGGTATTCCATATGCTGTCTGCAGGAAACACTCTTCGCTAAAGACATAGAAAATGATATCCAGTCAGAATGGGGCTATGAGTGCAGGTTTAGTTCATATTCTAGTCAAGCGCGCGGTGTCGCTGTGTTATTTAGCAATACATTTGAGTTCAAGATTTTAGACACAAAACAAGATCCCGCTGGAAATTATTTGGCCATAGATATTCAAATCGAGGAAACTCGTCTGAATTTGATCGTTATTTATGGACCCAACTCGGACTCTTCGAAAAAATTCAAGACATTATGAAAAGTTCCGAATGTGAATATACCGTAATCTGTGGTGATTGGAATTTGGTTTTAAACCCCGATATAGATACCCAAAATTATCGCCATATAAATAACCCTAAAGCACGTGAAAAAGTTTTACACATTATTGAGGAACAGAGTTTAATAGATCCGTGGGAAGGATATGGAGAAAGGAAAAATAGATTTACCTGGTGTCAAAGAAATCCCTTTAAGCAAGCTAGATTAGATTATTTTCTAATATCCCCAGAATTCGTGTCCTTTATTCAAGACTCGGAAATTGCTCCAAAATATAAGTCGGATCACTCGCTGATAACAATGACCTGTAAATTTTCACATTTTACGCGAGGAAAGGGGACTTGGAAATTTAATAATTCTCTACTTAAAGACCCCGGTTATATCAACAAAATAAAAGACTGTATAAATGAGATAATAGATAGATATAAATTTCACGATCTCGAACAAATGGAAACTGAAGATAATATATAATTCACAATAAATGATCAGTTACTTTTCGAAACACTGCTTTTCGAGATTAGAGGACAAACTATTAAATATGCAAGTAAAACGAAAAGAAATGCAAATAAAGTCGAAAAAGACCTGGAAGACAAAATCTGTAAATTAGAATCTGCCATGAATAATTCAAATGATTTAGTTATGTTAGATTTATATAGAAATGAGCTAGAAGAATTAAGAAATAAACAAATGGTGCGGTCTAGAGCCTCCTGGGTAGAACATGGAGAAAAACCATCAAAATTCTTTTGTGTACTTGAGAAAAGAAATTACATAAATAAAACTATCCCACGAATACAAAAAAGTGAATCCAGTTTAATAACGAACCAGAAGGATATACTTAAAGAAATAGGGAATTACTATCAAAACTTATATAAAAACAGTGATCACCTTCTGGAAGACGTGGATCTAGATACTTTAGATTTAGGAAATTTCAGTAAATTAACTCCAACGATGTCTGCTTCACTTGAGGGGCCCATTACTCCATCAGAAGCTCTTAATGCCTTAAAAAATATGAAAAATGAAAAGAGCCCAGGGATGGATGGCTTCACCACAAAATTCTTTAAATTTTTTCGGCGCGACATTTCAAAATATTTGGTTAAATCTTTGAATTATGGCTTTGACCATGGAAAAATGTCAAGCAGTCAGAGACAAGGGCTGATAACCTGCATTCCAACAGGTGATAAACCTAGACAGTTTCTAACAAATTGGCGGCCGATAACTCTTTTAAATGTGCCGTATAAGATTGGATCGGCCTGTATTGCGAATAGAATTAAAACAGTTTTACGTGATATTATTCATGATGACCAGAAAGGTTTTATTAAAGGTAGATATATAGGGAAAATATATTACTAATTCAAAAAATAATGAATCATACCGAAATTAAGAACATTCCAGGGTGTCTTTTATTACTGGATTTTGAAAAAGCGTTTGACACCGTTTCGTGGAACTTTATGCAGAAAGTATTAAAGCTGTTTAACTTCGGTCCCGAAATTTCTAAGTGGGTTAAAACATTTTATAACGATATCTCATCAACTGTAATACAAAGTGGCTTTTTATCAAATAGATTTAATGTTGGTAGAGGCTGTAGACAAGGTGATCCATTATCCCCATATATCTTTGTCCTCTGTGCAGAAGTGTTAGCTTTACTTATCCGTAATAACCCCGTAATAAGAGGATTCCGGATAAAGGATCACGAATATAAAATTAATCAGTTTGCTGATGATACTTCCTTAATTTTGGATGGGAGTGAGGAATCCCTGCGGGCAGCACTGGAAACTATTTTACTTTTTGGAAAATTATCCGGCTTAAAGATAAATTTCAACAAAAGTATCTTACAGTGGATAGGGTCGAAAAAGGGTTCGGGAGATAAAATATGCGAAGAATATAACTTGAAGTGGTATGAGGGAGAATTTAAATTATTGGGCATATTTTTTATCCAAGACAGAAAAGAAATGGTATTGAGAAATTATAAAGATAAATTTAAGGATATTCAAAAACTACTAAATTTGTGGAAAAAACGTTCACGTACGGTTATGGGTCGAAGAACTGTAGTTAAGGCACTTGCTCTACCGAAATTAAATATGCTTTTTTCTTGTCTTCCTAATCCCCCTTCATATTTGATCGAAAAAATTCAGAAAACTTTTTTTAACTTTATATGGGACGGCAAACCTGATAAAATAAAACGTGTTCAGGCAATACAAAGCTATGTAGATGGTGGGCTAAGAATGATAGATCTAGAATCATTTTTACAATCAATGAAAATAACTTGGATTAGAAGGCTTTTCAGCACTTCTACAAATTGGCAAGAATTATTTATGTCCAATTATAATAAATTACCCTTTTCCTTAGTGGAATTCGGTTCCGATATGCTAGAAGATATAATCGTTCGTGATATTCATAGCCTTTTTTGGAAAGATGTGTTTACAGCATGGTGCAAATGTTTGAAAATTATGAATATAGAAGATAAGAGGAGCCAGTGCTTGTGGTATAATGATGAGATAAAAATTGGAGGAAAAGCTGTTTTCTACAAAAACTGGTATACCTCTGGTGTTAAATTTGTGAACGACCTAATTGATCACAAAGGAGAATTTCTCTCCTTATATGCTTTTGTTGAAATATATCAAAGTCAAACAAATTTTCTACAATATCACGGTATTATACAAGCTGTTAAACTTTATCTGTTAGCAGGTTCGGATCACAGATCTATGATTGAAAGATGTATTTATCCATGTTTTCCCAACCAGATTAGCATTCTTCTGAAAAATTCGAAAGGATGTCGATACTTTTATGATATATTTGTGAAGTCAAAATACAAAAGGCCCCTAGTGGAGGAGAAATGGCAAATTGTCTTAAACAAAAATATCATATGGAAAAACACACATCAATCTTCCTTTTTAGCAACTCTCGATACTCGTTTGAGATGGTTTCAATATAGAATAGTACATAGATTTATAGCAACAAATATGTGACTTTTGCAAGTTGGAAGAGGAAGATGTGCTTCACTTATTTTGGGGGTGTCCTGTTATTCAGTCTCTTTGGACAGAAGTAACGACATGGATAAATATATCTAACCTGTTCCCATGTCTATCGGATAAAATTGTTTTGTTGGGCTTAGATTGTAGAGAGCCACTTTTTAATACTATATTATTAGTCATTAAATGGTATATATATCAGTCCAAGCGAAAAACTGTAAAACCCAGTATTCAATGTGTTAAGAAACATGTCAAATACCTATACGATACAGAAAAAGCTATGTATTATAATAATTGCCAGTACGCAAAATTCCATATACGTTGGAAATATTTTGATAAATTGTTGACCAGTTAAAAAATAGTTCATATTATTTGAAGGTTGTGTTTTTTCAGCAAAGAAAATGGTACAAAGAAGTAAAATGGGGTATATTATTCAAAAAATGTTTATGTGGTACATTGTCTTCGATATATGTTTTTTTTTCTTTATGTTAAATGTTTGTAAATATCGTTCTAAATAATTTTTTGTGATGTAGTTGTATATGTGATATTTATCGTGTTGTACTTCTATCCCAGTGCTCGTCAATAAATTCTTATTTATTAAAAAAAAAGAAAAGTTTTTTTCATCAAGGCGGTTTAAAGTCCAATTTAAACTTTAATAAATTGCTAAAACTTGATCAGCTGAGAATTGTTCACACCCGTGTAATCACTTCACGGCGGATGTCTGAGTGAAGTGTCACTGTTATAATTAGAAACAAAAATACAACACAATGCTATTCTATGGATAACAACTTCTTTATTGCTGCGGAGCTGACGTTTCGTTGGAGATACTTCCAACTTTTTCAAAGCTAATGATCTACATTGATTGAAATTGCAGTTTAAGGGCCGCTTCCCCTACGGATTTCGCAGCCCATCAACTCAATGTTTTGTTTTAATTACACGTTACATTTCTTAGTTTGTTAAAGATGTTTACAAGTGCTGTATTATCAAATAAACAAATAAATAAGTAAATAAATATATAAATAAATAAATAAGTCAATAATAATAAATGGGCGGATGGAGATATAAATAGTTTAGAATAGAAGAATTGTCTATGTACAGGTTCATCGCTTGGTTTTTGATTAGGTTATATTGGTAAGTATGTGTTCATTGTATATTGTAGTCGCGTGGGTGATTCCTTTGTCTTTGTACCCCTCTGTACACACAACGCCGTCCAGAAAAAACTGGGAGAACCATGGGCGGGTTCTTCCAGAAATCTGTGCCTGTAACAATTGCTTGGAGTGGGTATTGGGGTACAGGATGGCAGGTCTACATCCTATATAGGTGAAAGTCAAAGGATCATATTTGCATTAGACAGTCGTTACATCGGTGGCATCTCAAGTGTGACACATCTGATCTGTGTTGTCTTCAGTGAGTATGGTTTCAATTGTCCGTGGTTGTGGTAGGCATTGTTCGATTTGGTTTGAATGTAGAAGCTGTTCTTGTTTCCGTTGATTGTCCGTGGTCAAGGTGTGGGTTTTGGTGATTCCACTGAAATGGCTAGGTCAGGGTGGTTTCTGGGGGTGTTGTCACTCACTATCTACATTGATTGATTGAAATTGTAGTTTAAGGGCCGCTTCCCATTCGGATTTCGCGGCCCATCAACTCAATGTTTTATTTACATAGTACAGTTAAGGGTATTTATACAAGTAATAACAAGCAAACAAGGTCACAAAATAATCATTGCACAATAGGTTTCATGAGTTAATCATGGCAAAATAAAGATAATCAAACAGTGAATATGACTATTGTAATCTGCTAATCATCTAGGCGGATAAAGACAATGGGTGATTGCAGATTAAGTTCAAAGTGGCCTCATGGTTAAAGTGACAAAATTATTGAATCTTATATGTGTGAGGATTATACAATTGGTAAGAGATAATCACATGGATAAATAGCATAACGTGTGAGAAGTAATAAAGGATAATGGAAAGGATTAAAACAGACGGAAAATCAGCCATTTCGGACCACCTGACGGAACACCCAGGACACCAGATAAATTGGCAAAACATACACAAACTTTCCATCCACCAGACCGATCAAACAAAGAGAAGACTACAGGAAGCCATTCACATCAAAAGACACAAGCACGCAATCAACAGAGACAGTGGACAATTTGTACCCAGCGCCTATGACAGCCTTATCAGCTTAGATGGAGATTATCACCGTGACCGTTAATCCTTTCCATTATCCTTTATGTACTTCTCACACGTTATGCTATTTATCCATGTGATTATCTCTTACCAATTGTATAATCCTCACACATATAAGATTCAATAATTTTGTCACTTTAACCATGAGGCCACTTTGAACTTAATCTGCAATCACCCATTGTCTTTATCCGCCTAGATGATTAGCAGATTACAATAGTCATATTCACTGTTTGATTATCTTTATTTTGCCATGATTAACTCATGAAACCTATTGTGCAATAATTATTTTGTGACCTTGTTTGCTTGTTATCACTTGTATAAATACCCTCAACTGTACTATGTAGATCGATCGAGGTAATGTACTGCGAAATTCAAATAAAACATTGAGTTGATGGGCCGCGAAATCCGAATGGGAAGCGGCCCTTAAACTACAATTTCAATCAAAATCATGTAGATCGATGTAGGCTATTATATTCTCAAACAATAAACACATTGACGCTAAACTAACACTAGGTCAGAAAATTGAATTCAAAAATAGTGTTAAATATCTTGGTATGATCTTTGACAGAAAACTCACATGGAAAGACCACATTGATCAACTAGTTCTTCGGTGCAATAAAGACCTGAACCTCATGAGGTGTGTGTCTGGGACAAACTGGGAAGCGAGTAAATATAGTTTGATAAAATTATACCAAACCCTCATTAGGTCAAAAATAGATTACGGGTCCATCGCCTACCAATCAGCATGTAAGACACAACTAAAAAGAATAGACAGCATTCAATATTCTGCTCTAAAAATAGCTACTGGAGCTTTCAAGGGAACTGCCCTATGTAGTCTTCAAATAGAAACCAATGAGAAACCTCTTCATTTAAGACGAGAGGAACTGTCCCTGAAATATGCAGGGAAAACTAGAGCTAAGGGCGATAATCACCCATGCCACAAATTTTTTGAAGACAAAAGTGAATATGAATATTTAAAGGAAAACTGGGAAAAAGACTCCGCCCCCCTCGGCTACACCGTAAATAACCTATTCCAAGAGCACGAAATACCCATCGCACACATCTGCGACACAGACAAATTCACTAGACCACCCTGGGAATTAGAGTCGCCCCATGTGGACACAAGTATTCACGACTACCTCACAAAGAAGGACAACCCAAACTTTATAAGAGCCACCACCCTTGAATATATCAACCAGAACTGGAAAAATTACTTAAAAATCTATACAGACGGATCGAAAAACACAAGTAATAACACAGGATCAGCTTTTGTTATACCTGAGCTCAACATACAAAATGGTTTCAAACTTCCAGACAATATGTCTGTATACACTAGTGAACTGATTGCTATAATTAAGGCTCTCGAATGGATCATCGAGCACAAACCAATCCGTGCGGTGATACTCAGTGACTCCCTTAGTGGACTCACATCCATCAAAAATTCTATATCTGACAGTAGACCTGATCTCGTACACAAAATAGAATGTATATGTACACAAATACACAACGAGGGTATAGACGCCATTTTAGTATGGGTCCCCGCGCATGTCAACATCAGAGGTAACGAAGCAGCCGACAAAACTGCCAAAGACAGTCTTGCTAAAACTACACACGATGTGCCAATAGGATTAGGATATAAAGAACTCAACACTATCATTGGACGCAAAATAGATAGCAAGTGGCAAAAGGTATGGAACGAAGAAGAACGTGGACGGTGGTTACATAAGATCCTTGATGGAGAGAAAAGACAAACTCAGGGATTCCAGTTAGACAATAAACGTGATGACCGCATAATCACCAGATTAAGACTAGGCAAAACCGGACTCAAATCACATCTGTCCATGCTTCTGAAAAACACCTCACCACTCTGTACCGCATGCAGCAATGTAGAAGAAACAATAGAACACGTGCTACTTGAATGCCCAATCCACAACCAACAACGTGTGGCACTTAGAAACGAATTAAAAAAATTCAACACTCCCTTAACATTACCAGCGTTATTAAAACCTATTAGAAATCAGGTATTCACGTCCTTGATAAATTTTATCAAAACTGCTGGTTATTACCCCAGTATATAATACTACTGCCGTACATGCGCAGTCAGCATTTTTTTTTTCTCACATAATCAACTACTAGTACACCAAGTACTATGACACGATTTGATAGAGGCCAAATCATTCTTCTGACTTCAACAAATGGTATGGTTGCAGCGGAGTTACCTTGATACTGAGGGCCGTCTGCACCATAGCCATACAAAATATTATGGCCATAATAAACTATCCATACATAACATCCGGCCAAAATGTCACAGACACATTTAGAAATAAAACAGGCATGGCAACAACGGAGTTACCTTGATACTGAGGGCCGTCTGTTCCACTGTCCTACAAAACAAACGATGGCCAAATCTAATTGAATTCATGACACCATTAGCACGGCCAAATCGCATATAGCGTGCAGTATTCGGCATAAAATATAGGAAATGGTGATGGCGGAGTTATCTTGATACTGAGGGCCGTCTATCTCATTGTCCTACAAATTCTTTATGGCCATCAAACGATAATGCATACAGAAATAATACAGAGCCGTTTATTTGTGTATTCACCTAGTCCTGAATCTATCGAAATGTTTAGTTATTTATTCATTTGTTTATCTATTTACTCACTTAATTATATATTGCTATTCATATTATGTGACTGACGGTCGGGGCGTGCCTGTTGTTGGGAGGAAGATATATCAAATTATTGCATCGAAAAACAATAGAAAACAAGAATGACTACAAGCCTTCTATTTCATATGATACAGGCACACCGAAGACCACAGACGAGTTGGACAAGACCTGAAACAGAAGACGGATGACGATTACAAGAATACCAACAGCGCCTTGAGTGACAACGCCGCATAGCAAGAACACCCAGAATCAGAATACTCGACCCTAGACCACACCGGACACGCTACCCCTTAGATGTTACCGAACTGACGCCTCGACACAGAATATGATCCTTTGACTTTCACGCAATATAGGACGTAGACCTGCCGTTCTGTATCCCACTACACACTCCAAGCAATTGTTACAGGCACAGATTTCTGGAAGGACCCACCCTGTTCCCAAGGGCGTCGTTAGGGAAGTCGTCTCGAAGAATCCTGAAGACGCCCTGGTTCTCCCAGTTTTTTTCTGGACGGCTTTGTGCGTACTATGGGGTACCGAGACAAAGGAATCATCCACGCGATTATAACAAATATTTTCCAGTATAAAAACCAATAACAGACTTAACGACTTGTACATAGCGACTCTTCTCTACTAGTATTTATATTTCCTCATTGTTATTGTTATTCATTATTTAATTATTTATTTTAATATCTAGCGCTGCAAAAGATCTTAAATTAACTAAGAAATGTACCGTGAAATTTAAATAAAACATTGAGTTGATGGGCCGCAAAATCCGTATGGGAAGCGGCCCTTAAACTACAATTTCAATCAATGTAGATCGTATTCACCTAGTACTGAATCTATCGAAATGTTTAGTTATTTATTCATTTGTTTATCTATTTACTCAATTATATATTGCTATTCATATTATGTTACTGACGGTCGGGGCGTGCCTGTTGTTGGGAGGAAGATATATCAAATTATTGCATCGATAAACAGTAGAAAACAAGAATGACTACAAGCCTTCTATTTCATATGATACAGGCACACCGAAGACCACAGACGAGTTGGACAAGACCTGAAACAGAAGACGGATGACGATTACAAGAATACCAACAGCGCCTTGAGTGACAACGCCGCATAGCAAGAACGCCCAGAATCAGAGTACTCGACCCTAGACCACACCGGACACGCTACCCCTTGGATGTTACCGAACTGACGCCTCAACACAGAATATGATCCTTTGACTTTCACGCAATATAGGACGTAGACCTGCCGTTCTGTACCCCACTACACACTCCAAGCAATTGTTACAGGCACAGATTTCTGGAAGGACCCACCCTGTTCCCAAGGGCGTCGTTAGGGAAGTCGCCTCGAAGAATCCTGAAGACGCCCTGGTTCTCCCAGTTTTTTCTGGACGGCTTTGTGCGTACTATGGGGTACCAAGACAAAGGAATCATCCACGCGATTATAACAAATATTTTTCAGTATAAAAACCAATAACAGACTTAACGACTTGTACATAGCGACTCTTCTCTACTAGTATTTATATTTCCTCATTGTTATTGTTATTCATTATTTAATTATTTATTTTAATATCAAGCGCTGCAAAAGACCTTAAATTAACTAAGAAATGTACCGTGAAATGTAAATAAAACATTGAGTTGATGGGCCGCGAAATCCCTGTGGGAAGCGGCCCTTAAACTACAATTTCAATCAATGTAGATCATTCTGGAAGAACCCGCCTATGGTTCTCCCAGTTTTTTCTGGACGGCGTTGTGTGTACAGAGGGGTACAAAGACAAAGGAATCACCCACGCGACTACAAGTTGTTATCCATAGAATAGCATTGTGTTATATACGCCAACTTCTAAATTACAAGCGTCTAGTCCGGCATTCACAATCCAGCCGTCGTCCATTAGAGAATATCCGCGTCCATAATCCAAAGACCTATTTCATATTCCAAATAACAGTATTAGCACCAAATTCAAAAAGACAATCATAGTATACATAACATAAGCTTGTTTCCTGCAAGAGAGAAGCGGTCAACAGTTTTCAATGATGCCGGCAAGACATCATGATGTTCCAAAAATATCAAATCCGTATCGCTGATCAGTATTCTTAATCCGTAATATTCGTTGTAAAGTCGTCATCTAAGAATGATGTATCTCAGTCACGCTTTGATTGTGACTGTTCATATGAGTACCATGAGATTCTTGAAGTACATGGGTTCATACGGCCCCTAGCCCCGGGTTAAGCGGAATTAGACACAAGTTACGAAACGTAGCGCCATAGATCTTGCACGCTACGTTCGTATTTTGCTATCAGCATGCGATATGTATCGCCAAAGTTAAGAAACTTTGAGTGGAGGCGCTTGGTGGAATAGCCCTGTTTCTGCAACAATGTTTTGTGACGTTGGTTAAAATCATCACATTTAACACAGGATCTAGCAAATGCTACTAAGCGAGATATGTATACGCCATATGCAGGTCCCACTGGAATATTACTATCCAAAAAGGGATAGTTTACGATGTCGAAATTGTAATCATCTCTTTTGTCATAAAGTCGACGAGAGAGAATGGCCGCTTCATTTTTATAGAGATAGAGATCTAAATAAGATGTGCCTGTAGGGCTATCTGTAGTTTCCTTCAAATCCAGTGAAGGTGGATATATCCTTCACTGCGTCATTTATATAGCGATTATCCACAGCGAGAAGATCGTCTATATAGCGTTTGGTGAATGAGAAGGAACGGGCTTTGAATGGATCGGTTTTTGAAAGCGCCTGCATATAGTCATATTCATCAGAGAACAGATACAGGTCAGCCAACAGGGGTGCAGAATTAGTACCCATTGGAATACCTATATGCTGCTGATATATTGTGTTGCCCAATTTCACATAGATATTTTTAATGAGAAATTCAAGCAACTCTATAAACAAAGAAACATCCCATGAATGATATCTCTTGTATGTAGTCGAGCTAAAGAATGCTTTATGCTAAACAAAAATACAAATGTTTGCATGGTTTTGATCAGAAGGGGGTAGATTAATGTAAATAAGTAGAACTAATAGATAATTAGCTTACCATAATACTGCAGAAATGAGTTTTGGAAAGGGAAATTTAACAGACAAAAATAATAGTAGCCAAGCCCAAGCTAAGGCAATCTGTTTAATTGTTCCAGTGCCTCGGAAACTAAATTTTAATCCTAATATTGAAGCACTTCTATTTATAATTTTGATTTCATTTTTTCACCAAATGTTAGAGGAAACAGTGAATATTTGAATGAAGAAATAAAAAAATGACCAATTTTGACCCTCTAAGGAAACAGCTATCCTTAAATCTAAGCATGGGTATATAAAGGAAAATTTCTGGGGAATTCGTACCATCTGTTTCGGTAAATACTTGGCTTTGGATTAAATGGAAATGGTTTTCAAACTATATATTTCTGAAACGGGCATCTCTTCAGGTTTAGTAACTAAACAGTGCAGTTTGCATTGAGTTAACATGTGCCAGTGGAACTGACCTCACTTGACGTCACTAGCCAATACCGGCGCAATACAGCAGAAGTTATGAAAACGTTATAGGTGTGTCATCTATGTGACTTTGAAGAGACCTTTTTTATTATTTTTTAGGCCAAATGTCAAGGTCACATCCTTTCTAAACTTATATTATTATGTTATTCACCAAACTTCTCATAACTTCACAGATTTGTTTCCGATACAATTAAAAAATAGCTTATTATTCCCCATCTGTCACAGCAAATTCAGAAATTACCGTTTCAATATATACCCCTCAGATTTTGTCAAAAAAGGTTTTGGTGACCGGCCGCTATTGCAGATATTGAATTTTCTCTCATACCCCCCAAACTATATCGTTTGTTTTGGTATTCTCGGTGACCATTTTCACAGCGTACCGTACGTGAAACTCCTTGCTTTGGACTAGTATCTTTCTCAGTCATCAAGAATTATATAGTGAAGAGTTTATATTTTACTTTTGGAAACTACGCAAAGTAATTCCGAACAAACTTAGTAAACGCATGGTGACAGTTTCAATAGTTCCACAAAATTTTTCATCTTCAGGATGTGAACAAACAACAGTCACAGGGACTTTTTTTTATCAAACTGAGAAAATGACCCAACAAAGGCTGAAATGGTTCGATACACAAAATAACATGTGTAGCCCACTGTCCTCAGTGTTATTGTCTTACGCTGAAGTTATTGATTCCGTGGATCACTGGAGTGTCTTGTTGTTTAAGGAAGCGTTAGCTATTCGGCGATAAAATCCTAGACTAAACGGCGGTGTGAAAATTTCGCAAGAGTTAGTAATTTTTGGTAGATAACTATGCATATATCTTTCATAATTTATGTATTTTGCATCCAACTTCCCAATTTTCCTTAGCAATCATTGTTTAGATAAAGTAATATAAGCATCAACCATTTCTGTATTTTGTGTCTTGTTACCTAATAGCCTAATAATTTAGCATATCCCGTTCTGTAACTCGGATCTAGGTCATTTGCCCTTCAGGTCATTTGCCCTTCGGATATTTGCCCTTCTGACCATTTGCCCTTCCGGCCAATTTGCCCTTTCATTCATTTGCCCTTCACACTGTACATGGTACATGGAAAACTGATTCAGTAAACTTCTGACGAATATATTCAAGCTCGGTCTGAATGTTTATTTCATGTATGTGGTGTTTTAACAAAAGTTCACAAAGGAAAGATATCAAAATTTGCTCTCCAGACACATATCAAAAAGTAGATATTTGTTTGGAAATTGTTTAAACCACAGCAACATGTTTATTTTTTTTTCTGAAAGTAAAATCAAATGTAAAATGCATATAAACAATCATTAAATGAAGTGAAAACATATGAAAAATATTTATTCACGTATTGTTGAAATTTGAGATAAGTGCGTGAATGTCTTATTGAACTAAACTTGTTTGTTCAAAGCGATTTCTTTCATTCAAAAATCTAATTGGCCTTTGAAGTATCAGATGAAAGTGCTGAGTAAGAAATCCCACTAAGGAGAAAAAGAATATAAATAGTCAGAGATAATCCAGATTAACCCCTCACTAATCACTTCCCAGGCTTGGGTCACTCACAGATAATCCTGATTAACACATCACTGGTTTTGTTGCATAAAATAAACATTAAGACCAAACTTCAATATTAAGACAAAATCAGTCACAGCGCTCAAAGTGAACAGACGTGCTTTTGTGTTCTGCCAAATCAGCCAAGCTTTCCAAGCCTTTGTGTTCCACTGCGGTCTTTGTTCCCCGGACATTACAGGATTACCTAAACCACAACAACAGTGGGAATAACCAGCCAGCCAAAGCTAAGTTTTGAATTCGTTTTTTGCACCTATACTAATATTTCATATCACCAAATTCCCCCCTTACCAAATAACAACTATTCCTGATCTAAAAAAAAAAACAAAAAAAACAAACAATGGAAGCCTCTCAATCCTCTCAATCCACCGTAAAAACGCCTAAAAGGAAACTCTCGGGAATCAACACTGATCAAACCCCACCTCTCAAAAAACACGCATCCTGTCCCAAATCCCCAAGGAGTCTTGCAAATTTTATCGCTATCATTCATAGCTTAACTCAACTGAGAGCATGTACATTCCCGAAGGCCAAGGTAGCAAACGATCTAAAAAAATGTGCTGGTGACGTACACCAAGTCTTCGAACTCCCGGGTGGTGATCTGAAAGTCCACTGCAAATCACAAACTCAGTTCGATAAATTACTACGTTTAGACCTACTAGCAGATAAACCTGTCTCGGTGAAACAATTCAAACAGCGTAGCGAACAATGCAAAGGAGTAATTTATGGAATTGACCTGAACATCAAGCTAGAGGATATCAAGCAAAAACTTTCGGATCAAAATGTCATATACGCTAAAAGATTACAGAAAAATAAGAACGATACCACTAGTGTTATGTTAGTATTCAAAGGAACAAAACTCCCAGAAAATATTCGACTCTGGGGAATCAATATTACAGTAAAACCTTTTTATGATACCCCTAAGCGTTGTTTTCGATGTCAAAAGTTTGGACATTTTCAAAATTTTTGCAAATCACAAGTTATTTGTCCGAAATGCGCGGGAAATCACACCTATGATCTCTGTACCGAAACCAAAATTACCTGTGCCAATTGTAAAGCAAATCACTCAGCAGGATATAAGGGCTGCCTGGCTTACAAAACTGCTCGCACAGTGGAGTTCGTAAAAGCAAACAAAGGCATTTCATACTCACAGGCAGTGAAAGAAACCAAACTCAACCAGAAGATAAGTCTAACAATGGCATATAGGAGAACAAACGTGAGTGAATCAATAGCTACTCCTGTCCCAGCTAAACCCGAAGAAACAATAGAAATAGAAGACAATGAGATGGAAACTGAAAGAATTTCAATGACTAAACTTGACCTCCTAGGTTTTATAACGTTAGCGATAAACTCAGTGACCGACTCCAATCAGCCCAAGCTAAATAAAAAAGAGAAAACTATAATCATAGCTAAAATAGGCCAAGATTTCTTTAACTGGAATTTCAAATATGAAGAAATTATAGATTGGGGGCTGAACCCTAAATATAAAAAGGAAACTTCCACACCTCTCAGAACACCCAATGCCCATAATATCTCGGCATAAATGCATGCACCACTATTAACCTTATACCCATAGGACTCAAACAATCAATAAACTTCAATATCAATAAATTATCAATACTACAATGGAATGCAAATGGGATTGCAAAACACGGAGACAATCTCAAAATCTTAGTAAATGAAATAAGCCCTGACATCATATCCATACAAGAAACATTTCTTAAGCCAGGAAAAAATAAATTTGCAATAAAGGGATACACGCCATATAGACAAGACAGACTAAACGGCCCAAAGGGAGGCAACCTAACACTAGTTAAGGAAGAACTCACACAGCTAGAATTAGACAAGAGCCCAGAAAGTGAAGACCTCGAATGGCAAGCTATACGGGTGTTCCAAAATAATAAACCCATAAATATAGTGAACCTGTACTCCCCTGGCACTCTAAAAACAATATCACAAAATGAACTAAACAAAATCACCCAAAAATATGACTCGCCGATTATAATCTGCGGAGATTATAATAGCCATAATCCAATCTGGGACGAAACCTGCACCACGTCAGATGATAGGGGTAAATCAGTGGAAAAATGGTTAGATGATAATAACCTCGTATTCCTGAACTCAGGAGAAGGGACGAGAATAGATATGCGAACCGGTAAACTCACTGCAATTGACCTAACAATAGTCTCTCCCGAACTAGCAGTTAAATCAGAATGGGCAGTTGTACCAGATACACTAGACAGCGACCACTTTCCAATCCTAACTAAATTTAGCATGAAACCAGATTTTGAAAAGACAGACCCTCTCCCACGCTTCCAATACTCTAAGGCAGACTGGGAAAGCTTCCAAAACGATTGCCAAAGTCTAATTCATGACGATATACTTAGTGATGATATAGAGACTTTCAATGAAAATATAACCAGCAAACTTCTAAACATAGCACAAAGACATATTCCAGTCACGAATAAGCGGCCCAACAAAAATCCAGTGCCTTGGTGGAACCAAGAGTGTGGCAAGAACATCGCGGCAAAGAAAAAAGCACTCAGGAAATTCAAAAAAAGCCGGCTCCAGAGTGACCACGAAAGATATAAGGAACTGAAAATAATAGCAGAAAAAAGCGTCAAAGAAGCCAAATCAAGATGCTGGGAAGATTATTGCAACACTATAGATACGAAAACTAACTCAAAAAAGTCTGGAATAAAATAAAAAGCATTCAAGGGAAAGCAACTAACACAATACCTGTACTAAACAAAACAAAGAGAACTAACCTCGAAAAGGCAGAATATCTTGCTGAATCATTCGCATCAAACAGTAGCGATAGCAACCTGAAACCAGAATTCAAAAAAATCAAACAAGAAACGATCCTGGAAAATGACACAAATGATTATATAGAAAACTACCTTAACGGAGACTTCAATATCAACGAATACAGAAAAGCTCTACACTCTAAAAAAGAAAGTTCACCCGGCGAAGACAAACTAGGGTATACAATCCTAAAGCACCTACCAAACAACACGCAGGAACTAATCCTGAAATTAATTAATGTGAGCTGGAAGACCAAACGACTCCCGAGCAAATGGAAATCATCTATTGTTATCCCAATACCAAAACCTGGTAAAGACCCTTCAGACAGTAAGTCATATAGGCCGATCTCACTCACGTCAAATTTATGCAATATTATGGAAACCATGGTCAAAAACAGACTTGAATATCACTTGGAAAGCAACAACCTGTTAAACAAAACACAAAGCGGTTTTCGGAAAAAAAGAAGTACTTTAGACCACATAGCCAGACTCCAACACTCTATCAAAAAGGGTAATGCCAAACACCAATATACATTAGGAATTTTCTTGGATATAGAAAAGGCGTTTGACCTTGTATGGCAGGACGGGATTATCACCCAATTAAACAAC
>JAVTVY010007475.1:0-46522 GCA_036873755.1 Hanleya hanleyi | reverse complement strand
TTCCCAAAACACCGCGAAGTTTGACACTCACAGCTGACAATTTATGAATACCTGCAACACGTGAAAAGAACGTATCCTTCCCGAGTTCTGTATTTCCGCCTGCCGCCCAACGAACTATATTTAATCGAGCATAAGGGAGCAAGCAGCACCAAGAGATCTGATTTGCAACAGAGCCTACATCGGGTTTACGAATGGATTTAAACATATGCAACAACAACAAAAATGACAGTTTAGCATGGTTGATTTTTCTAATTATACGGTTCCAAAATTAAACACATTTCTTCGAGATCGTGGCGTAACCACTAGTGGTTATAAGAAAGTAAAATTAGTGGAGATCGCCAAAGCTGTCCATAAATTAGACTTGCCTGAAGATCCCGACTTTTTGAAGGACGATGTAAACGTGGCCGTATCTTCTAGACTCCAATCTGCTGGTAGTGAAGTGCAGGATCCATTTCAACTTACCGGTTACACGGCTGATTTCAGCGAAATACCCGATTTTGGCTTATATGATGTATTTAACTACCTGTTGTGTCATAGGTCCGATTATGACAGACGTAAATTGAAGGCCTTCAAATCATTTGAAGACTACCGTTTGTTTAGCGACGGTAACGTTGAGTCCCTCCTGTTCAGACCTGCCGATATCAACGTTGTGTCAGCAAATGGGGAACATGAAAGCCCGGTCTCTGTTTTGGTATATTTCAAGGCAAAAGTAAAGCCCACTCAAAAGGACAAGACCTACTTAAATAAGGAGACATATGACCTCTGGTTTTGTATGGACAAGTCGGGTTGTGAAATTAAGGCTGCCTACTGCGTCTGCCCAGGAGGGTGAGTATACTGGTATTTTAAAAAATTCCAATAGCTACCATACCATAGTCGGTCGATGTAAGAACCGGTCAGTATCTTTCGAACTATGTACGTTGTGTGAAATTCATTATTATCACTGTCATTTGCCAATTTCGGTAGAGAACTTGTAGATAAAAAAAATTGAAGTCAATTTTAGTCAAAACTGCATACTTCAAAAGGATGTGTGTGACCCACAACTGGCCATTTTTATTTCACATGTGCATGCCAAATGCTTTATGTGTTCATTAATGTTCATTTAGCAATTCTCTTACACAGACTGCATTGTCATTTATGTTATGGGCCCCTAAGTTCTTTGGTACAAAATCTACCATAGTTCAGTTCAGTAGGTAAATCCCTCCTCAAAAAAGGAGCACCTCCGTATAGGAGTACATATTAATATACAATCAATTGGAACCACTCAACATTTATAGCTCAATTATCGTGCTGTGAAGTGAACATTTATACAATTCTACAATTGGACGAACTACTATCCTGAAAGTGCTGTGATAGTCTAAGCATGTGAGCATATAACCATCAGCAATTACAATAGTTGTTAACAGTGTGTTGGCCAGTGTGCGGGGGTGATTCGCACTCCCAATTTCAATTTTCACACCCTAAATCTGTCCGATTTAACGTCATGGCAGAGATACATGTCATTTAGAAAGTGCACACCCGGATTATGAAAATTAGCAATTTGCACACCCAAAATCATTCCCAATTTCTGGATAATACACTGCATGCAAATAATTGGAATATTTTGTTTATTTGCTAAATTGTGAAACTTCATCATTGTTTTCCAGAGCGGATGGAGCTTGTCGTCATCTTGGAGCTGCACTGTACGAACTTGAAGCTTTCACCGACCAAAAATCGCCAGCTGATGGTCCATCACAGTGGGCGAAACGTTCACGAGCACATGACGGGCCATGCCCTATCAGCACATTGAAAATAAGGGAGTCAAGGTATTATAAAGTTCATTGAATATTGAATAATGTGAATTGTGAGCTCATTTTATGGAGAATAGTAAATGCGCTCAACTTCCGGATCCGTAATTTTGTTCTCAATCTATGTAGACATTCTAAAATAGGCCACCAGTGACACTCAAGAAGATAAATTATTACGCAAACATGATTTTGATCACGGTATTCCACAGGTATGGCCATTCAGCATCAGTGCCTAGACTGAGTGCTCACTGCGACATGTTTGACCCACGGGCGCCAACAGATCGGAGAGAAACGACAGCAGAAGAAATTGCCGAGTTCTCGCACAAACTGGATGTTGTGAGTAGGATGTTTAAAATAGTTTGCCTATTATAATAGGGTACATGTACATGGTATCATCTGATGTCTCACATTCTTCCATTATCAGTGTTTGTAACCTCCTAAACTGTCGTTGTAGTACATCGACAACATACCATGCCTCATCGTGTGCCATGAGAATGGATGTCTCATTGCATGCATTTCTGTAGCAAATGGTTTAAAAAAGTAAGACATCCAAATCTCAATCCGAGTGATTTGTCAGCGACACAATTGAAAATGAAGAAATGAAATACTATTCCATATTCCTTTATTCCTATTATTACTATGATGTGGTATATCCTGTGTATTCTACCTTGTTATAGAACTTTGTTTCGTGTCATACTTGTACGCATTCCGTAAAACTGAGGGACCAAGAAATATTGTCAGTGTTTTAAAGCTTTAAGAATTGTCATGATGTATTAAAAGGTCTCGTGTTTAATTGTAGATTTGTCCATCAGCATGCGTTTTGGACTATCTCAGAGATCGAGAGGATGAAGACGAGAAGGAAACTGATCTACTCAACATTGAATGCCTCGAGCTATCAATGGGACATAAAGTCGCTTCCTTCACAGAAACATTTGGACCTGTAGAGACGACAGACCAGACTGGTTTTCAGAAGCTAATCGAGTATATTTCGCTCGGCGCTGCAGAGAGGTCATCTGTATTGGAAAAGACGATTGGCCAAGCAGACAACCCAACATGGGTTGCTATGAGGAGAGGTTTAATTACTGCTTCAGTGTTCAAGAGAGTTTGCACGAGAGTGAACACATTAACTTCATCTGGTGGAGATCCAACCTCACTTCTCGATCAGATAATGGGCACCCGCACTGTACCTGAAACTGTACCGGCTTTAGAGTGGGGTCGCAAAAGGGAGAAAAATGCCCGACGATCTTATCAACTGGTGGAGCGAAAACGACACAAGGTCCTTAAAGTGCAGGAGGTCGGGTTGATGATTTCCACTGCCCACCCTTTCTTGGGTTGCAGTGTAGATGGAGTGGTTACCTGCCAGTGTAAGAATCATGAAAAGAAGATAGTTGAAATCAAATGTCCATTTACACTTCGTGATGAGAACCCCAAAGCAGCTGCAGAGCAAAGAGGATGCTCATTTCAGGGTGGAAAGTGGTCTCTAAAGAAGAGCAGTGAATATTACTTTCAAATTCAAGGGCAGTTGGGAATATATAACCTGAACATGTGTGATCTTGTCATCTATACCAGGAAGGGCCTACATGTTGTTCCAGTCAAGTTTGATCTTGAATTTTTTCAGGACATGGTGAAGAATTTGGAAATTTTCTTTTTGAATTATTTGTTACCCCGAATCCTCAAAATGTGTTAGTGGTTAACATGTTGAGCATAAGATGGACAGCTGAAACTTACAGCTGAGAACCCCTCTGCCTCGAGGGTCATTAAATGTAGCCTGGTGGAGGGTAAAGCAATTTGTGATAAATTTGCTAGTTAACGATCGTTATGTAGCAGTGCCCACACATGAGGGCATCTCAGACCAGTCGATTGAGCTTTGCTGGGCATGTATAACATAGGCTCTTATGAATAAGAAAGAAAAATGAGCAAATGTGCTAATAATTGGAAGACTGCAAATAATATTAAGTATTTGATGCAAAATTGTGACCTAATATTATGTTTGGTATATACCGGTAAATAATTTTTTATTGTAAGTCCTTTTTTTGTTCAACATTTTTGTTCTTTTCGCCATTGTCTTTCACAAAAACCTAGGGTATACATGCCCGGTGAAGTGGACTTGCGCCGTCACCTTTATGTGCTTTGGTGTTTAACAACGGGGCAATTGGGAAATGAACTATTGGTGACAAACTGCATGGTGACCCAGAAAATATACAAGTGCATGTATATCGATCTTACTAAGTATTCGTAGGCTTCTGTTTGTAAATGACAACAGGTATGTAAGATGGACGTCAGTACATACATGACAATACGCCAAAGCACATTTATGGCAGAGGGGTAAAATCTGTTTTCTGTGGATATTTTAAACACTTTCTAGATCGCCAGTATGATTGTATCACATGCATCTAGAGTGCGAAAGAAAACGACCACGTTTGTTTCTGTAATATATATTTGTAATATATGCTTATAAATATTCTTATGATATATACATGATATTTACAATGTGCTAAAGTTATGATGAAACTTTTATCCCATAAAATCCACCTTATGAGTCATAAAACCTGAGAAAAGGGTTTTGTCAATATGTCCTCATATATTGAAAAATATGTGTTTGTTATAAAACATGTTCAAATATATATTTATTACACCCCTCATGTGATTCTGAACTGCTGCAGTACTTTGAACAACACTTCTCAGTTGTGTGAATAAGATGTTTCTGTAAAAATATTTGTGATATTCCATATGTGATGCTTTTAATAATATATATGATATCCCTTATGTGATACGGAACTGTGGCAGGACCTTGTTAACAAGAGCTAATCTTGAGTATCATGAAACTAAAGTTTCCAGTTTAAGATGTTTCTGTAGATTATGATATCCTGTTGATATATATACATGTATATGATATTTATGATATCCCTTATGTGATAATGGACTGTGGGAGGCCCTCATTACCTAGTCCGAGTTATGACCCTTCAGCCATACGATGGATAATTTCTGACAGACTGTCTGTCTGGGGTCAGAGTTCTGTCCCATACAAAAAGTGCAAAATGGGAGCGACCACTGGGTCGTGACCTCATCCTGGTAAAAAAAAATTTTTTTCAAATATTTAGCCTGTCTACAACATTTAACTCACATATATTTATTAATGAATAATTTCCCTTCATTGTCAGCCCAAATTTAACATGATCTGTTAGTTCCTCGGCTGACATGTGTCTGATGGATCTTGTTAAATTTGGGCTGACAATGAAGGGAAATTATTCAATAATAAATATCTGCGAGTTAAGTGTTGTAGAAAGGCTGAATATTTTTTCAAAATAATTTTTACTGGAATGAGGTAGTCTCGCATTTTGTGCTTTTTGTATGGGAGAGAACTCTTGACACCAGCCAGACAATCTGTCAAAAATTATCCGTCTTGTGCTGGCTGATGGGTCATAGGAAGCTAGGACTACTCATTACCCAGTTACATGTAGGAAGGGAAGGTATCAGTAATCTTGGGTATCACAAAATTTAACCGTTCTACTATGTTGTACAAATACATGTAAGATGTTTCTGTTAAAATATTTATTATATCCGGTATGTTATAATGTTAATATATATTATTATATCTGTACTGAAGTACATGTACCTCAGGTTATTACTGTTAGTGTTACCAACAAGGGAGGTAATCTTGGTTTGATGCGAATAAAGATGTTTCTGTCAGAATATATACATGAAAAGTATTTACACATGAAGTAAATTATTTTGGTGATACAACAGTGTCTGAAAAATTGGTACTCAAGTGATCATTATTTAAATTTACCATATTTGGGACTTTTATTCTGTTCATACCTCCCCGTTTACTGTCAATGTTTCTATTTGATTCACAAATACAAATTCCATGTTTTCTGTAATAAGATTATTTAGCTGCTTTTGAAAGTTGCAGAATGCAGCACAAATTACAACAATTTGATTCAAGAGTGGTCTCAACTTCAGTAACATTTCAGCCGACCAATAGCTTGTTCTACATATATCCTGGCACTGGAAATACGCCGTGTCTTTGTGGCTGCTCTGCTGGTCAGTTGGCCACTGATGGTGAAAGGGGGAATGCTCAAAGTCGCATTTCTTAAAGATAATAAATCACGAATGAGGAATCCCCTGTCTACCATAACATCATCTCCATATTCAATCTGGTCTAGGAAACCAGAATTGGTTACCGTCTTCCTGTCTGAGGTATTTTCCAGACCACAATCTGGAGACAAAGGAAAATGAACCGTTAGGCGCTATACCTAGCAGGGCTTTGAAGGTATTGTGATGCTTATATGAAGAATAGGTGATCCGCTGTGAGGAAGGAAGGCTTGGACGCTGTACAAAGAATTTTGTGCAGTCAATCACAACCCTTGTTTTGGGGAAGTGCTTGAATGCTCGGGGTAGGCTCCGCCTCACTTGCTGTCGTGTTGGCCATCGGACAAGAAACTTAAATTCAAAGTATGGGAAGTTCGTCCACGTAGTAAATAGCCTGCTTACATGATTCTTTGATACACCAAATAAATCTGCAACAAATTGGCATCCCACACCTCTTTTTACTCTGACCAACACAAGAACAAATTCTTCAAATGTTGTCAATATCCTTCCTTTGCCAGTCTGAAACAAGAAAGTAAAGGTGTATTGAAATTGCCATTTACGTGAAGTGGAAGATAACGTGCATCTTTGATGGGCATACAGAAGTTGCATACTCTGTAATCACATTTTTGGGAGTGTATGCATTAGTGGGAAGTGATGCATCGGGTAGCAAAATTGGGATCAAAGGGTCAATGTCACTGACCACCAGCAACTCACTTGACACTCAAGATTGTGTTTTTATGACATAGTCCATAGTGCCAATTAGGCTCTTGTTTGAGAAGAAATTCATGATAATTAATACAGTGTAAAAGAATGGAGAATTCAATAGGTAAATACAAGTAATTAATTGTACATACTGTGGTATTCTTTTCCTCTTTTGTACTTGATGGACCTCTCCAATAGGTCATTCGACTTGCTTTGTCCTTCAACCAGTGGAAAACCATCATCAGGACAATGACAGAAACACCTGAAAATACATGTACAGCCATTGAGATTATGATTTGGTTTATACTGAAAACTGTACTCAATTATCCTAAGATGGACAAAACATAAATGCAGAAATCACTCAGATGAGCTCAATTATCATTCGTGATCTAGTCCGGAAGCCGAGAAGATTGTTCATCATGTAATGATGTGGTCAATACGTGTAAAGGATTAGAACTCTGGGAAAATCATCAAAATGAGCAAACAACAGTACAAATCTGCACAGTACGAAACATCTTCCATATAAGTTCCATAGTTGTCCATCACTAATAACCGGGAGGGAGGAGGAATATACTAATCACTGGCACTTTTCTGAGAGCAGAACTACTGATTTAACTATACCTTCATGTGGAAATGTTTTCAGAATTTACAGGCATGAATAAGGAAATTGACACAGAAGACCAAGTAAATAAAAACACATTTACATACCAGTGTAATACTTGCAGATTTTATCATCACTTATGACACGAGTCGTGAAGATTTGACGCTTCATTTTCCCTTGATCTTTGAACCATAAGTCCGGATATGGGGCTAGATCCTTCATATTCAAATCCGTCTGATTACTCATGTTGCAGGATGATGGGACTGCTTTCTCACATAATATCTTTGTGTCCACTTTTACAAAGTCTACAAAAATGTGGAAACAAATATCTTGAAGAACCAAGATTTTTAAGAGTGTATGAGCATAAATATAAAATGTTATAAGTAGTATTAGTGGCTCACTCATGTTGTGAAACAGAAAACCGAAAGCAGATAATTTGGCATTACTGAAGAAGGTCTGCACTGAAAATAGAATTTCAAGTGAATTGGGAGTGTGTTCATTTTGAACCGCAACATTTATATTTGGGAAGGTCACCAGAATGAACTACTGTAGCTTGTTCTTGCGATCTTCCCAACTGACATATTGTCCGTCCGCAGTAAATGCCAAAACAAACATAGCCAATATCATTGCTCAGATATAGAGCGAATATCAATATATGCACAATTCCCACTTTGTATTTTGTATATTTCTATACATGTACAATTTGTACTCCCCCTCCCCCTCAACCACTGCAGTACCAGTCTCACTATTACATAATTGATGAATAATACAGGTGGCTTGTTAGGGCCATGCATTGATCTTTCCAATTATCCGCCTTTCTCTAATTTTCAAGATTTCATATTCGCATTGTCTCTCTTTTCTTGTCATCCTCTTCAAGAAACTGCAACCATTTCCATACGAAAACGCCGGAAATTCATTTTCAAGAGACAACGACCACATGAAAACACTGGAAATTAGCGAAAACCTCGAAAATTGCGTGAAACATCAGAAATAGCAAAAAAACACAAAAAATGGTGTGTAATTTCCACCGTGGTGAAAATAATTTCCACCGCGGTTGAAATAGTTTCCACCGCGGTTGAAATAGTTTCCACCGCGGTTGAAATACTTTTTCGATGTTTTTGCTAATTTTTAGTGTTTTCACATGGTTGTTCGATTTTTGCAGTCGCTTGAAAATGGATAGAAGAAATTGTTAAAACCAGGAAACAACTTCATATGAATCGATGTCAATGGCAAGAAATTACAGAAAACGCGAAAGTGAAATCTTGAAAACTAGTAAAAGGCAGAAAATTGCAAAAATCAATGCATGGCCCTAACAAACCACCGTAGTATTGACCTCCCGATGTGAGAGCTATATTGAACCCTTAAATATGAACCAATCTCCTCCACCCCTCCTCCACGACAGCAACAACACTAACTACTACCACCTCTCAAGTACTCAACAATTAGTCACCCCATGAACAAAAACCCATTTTGTACCTGTCAAAGATAGCTACAACATGTAACCTAGTGATGACGTTTATATATTGACCTTATATTGTCACTAGGTTACAAACCGCTCCATACCACATTTGTCTTTTATTTTCCGTATGGTATAAAGAATCAAGTTACGGTCACATACCTATCATTTCTTGGTAGATGGTATCATTTCGAATAGCGGCGACACACTGCCCGCAAAATCCGCTGCCGATTTCATCGCATTTCAGCCAGTATTTCCAGCAGCTCCCGCTTCGATCTGCAATTTATCTTCCATGTTTCTTTTCGAAATGAACTGCGCATGCGCCAATGCCGTGACCTTTGTAAAACCGGAAATACGCGCTACAACACTATATGTATGAGATAAACACGTGGTAGCAGACGATTTTTAACTTGTCAAAGTTAAGCATGGATAATTGCATTAATTGTAACAAACCCTTTGTCAAGGGACATAAGGGCTACAATAGAGTGTCGTTAAAATCTCTCACATCTCCTAAAACAGTGAGAAGTTGATTACCAAGGTGCACAGGCGACTTCAACCTGTCCAGCATTTTCTTATGTAGTGAATGCTTAAAATTATTCAAGAAGAAACCGAGTATAAAAGTCCCCGGAAAACAAAAAAAGGACATGGGACAAGCGGGCCACACCAATGAAATCCACGTTCCTCAGTCCACATAAAACCGCTTCTCCATTGAGGAAGAAGGTTTGTAGGAGAAGATCGTCAATGATTGGAGACGCTTTGGATCAAGCCCAAACCTACTTGAAAAACCGGGACTACCTGCACGCCTTCAGATGGCTCGCCCACAGGGGAAGCAGTGTTTCCAAGAAGGCCTTCATACAGGTCGCTTGCGAAGTTATAAGGAAAGAAGCATGCATATTTCCATATAAGACCACGTGTTACGATAAAGAATTACAATTAATATAATTTGTATATTTGTTAGGTCTACACAAGCGGGAAATTTATTTCATTATTATCGGTACTATATGCTCATTCTTCAATATTAAATAGTTTAAACTGATCTGTGCAGGTACTTGATTACAAGTCTGGGAATTTCAATAGTCTCGCACTGGTGAGAAAATGTACAAATGTTCACTATGTTCATGCAGCAATACATAATGACTCACACTGGAGATAAGCCATACAAATGTTCAATATGTCCATATAGTTGTTCAGAGAAAAATGTCCTGACGTTGCATATGAGAACTCACATTGGAGATAAGCCATATAAATGTTCATTGTGCTCATATAGTGCTGCAGAGAAAAATGCTCCAAAATCACATATGAGAAAGCACACTGAAGATAAGCCATACAAATGTTCACTGTGCCCAAATAGTACTGCACGCCAAAGTGACCTGAAGAAACACATGACCACTCACACTGGAGATAAGCCATACACATGTTCACTGTGTCCATATAATGTTGCACCGATAGTTCTGAAATGTCATAGGAGAACTCACACTGGAGATAAGCCATACAAATGCTCAATGTGCCCATACAGTGCTGCATAAAGAAATCCTGTCAAATCGCATACGAAAACTCACCATGCAGATAAGCCATACAAATGTTCACTGCGAAAATTGGGCCTGCAGACGGGGCCTATAGGCGGCCGCTGGACCCTCGCCTAAAGTGTTATTATAGTCCACGTCTACGACCGTCGATCTTAAAAAGCAAAATGTAAAATAGGTTGAGAGATCGACCAGAGACCTGTGAGTTTATAGCCACTGTTTCAACTTAGAAATATAGGCCATAAATATGACCATGAACAAACATGATACATGTATATGATAAAAACGTTGATATTCGAGAGGTGATTTGCCCTTGTATATGCCTAAATTCGAACAGAACGCGTCTACAGCTATCTAGGACCCCAGAGCTTCCGAGGCCTAGGCGGCCCCTGGACCCCCAAGAGCTTGATCGTCGAGCCACCTTCGATCGTGGAACTTGAGATAAAATCTAATATAGCGTAATTGAGTGATTGGTCGAATCACTGTTCAAGGTAGCAAATAAAAAGATTATGAACATGATCATGCACAAACAAAATAAATCATCAAAACGGAGTTAATGATCGAGAGAGGATTTGCTCTTTTATATGCCTAAAATCGGCTAGAACGCATCTACAACCGTCCAGGACCCCAGGGCTTCCAGGGCTTGGGCGGGCCCTGGTCCCTCGCTAAAAGTGTTATTATAGTCGACCCCCCCACCACCACACACACACACGCTAGTCACAAAGTATCTTTCACTATGATTTAAACTATTTTCAAAAATATCCATCAATACAGGTCTATATTCACTACAGGTACTTAAATTTTACCTTCAACCACCTGTGTATCCATTTCGCCTAAACGGCTGATGACAGCACAGCTTATTCCAACGCTTGTCCAGCGATTCAGCTGATCAAACATTAAACTTCTCAGCGGGGATATCACTAGTGCTATGTGCTTTTCTTTGTCTGGGTGAAGCTTTGAAAACAATAAGAAACCTGTTTATAGACAATGTTTTGGATACAAACTAGCTAATATTTGCAAAATATCTTAAATTATAGCCCGTGTTTTGGATACGAACAAGCTAAATATAGCAGCTTCACATATTTTCTTACAAACTTAAAATAAAATTCTGTAGAAATCTTGAGCGAGCTTGTTTTAGGTTACCTGGTCCATGATGTATGGGATGAGAGCATAGCACTCACTCTTCCCATATCCAGTTGGCAGGATCCCTATTACGTTTTCCCTGAGGAGAATGTGTTTTATGATGTTAATTTGTTCATCTCTAAGTGCGTAGGGCAAGATCTTGCCCACAATTTTACCTAATTCCGTCATCGCAACAAATAACTTAACTTTGACAAGTTAAAAATCGTCTGCTACCACGTGTTTATCTCATACATATAGTGTTGTAGCGCGTATTTCCGGTTTTACAAAGGTCACGGCATTGGCGCATGCGCAGTTCATTTCGAAAAGAAACATGGAAGACAAATTGCAGATCGAAGCGGGAGCTGCTGGAAAACTGGCTGAAATGCGATGAAATCGGCAGCAGCGGCAGTGTGTCACCGCTATTCGAAATGATACCATCTACCAAGAAATGATAGGTATGTGGCCGTAACTTGATTCTTTATACCATACGGAAAATAAAAGACAAATGTGGTATGGAGCGGTGTGTAACCTAGTGACAATATAAGGTCAATATATAAACGTCATCACTAGGTTACATGTTGTAGCTACACTCAGCCAACCCGACAAATGTCAACGCTGGATTTCGGCCTGCGGAAGAAAAGGGTTTTCGATGAAAAATGTGAAAAAAGGAACGTACATTTGTTCGGCTCATTTTGTGGGAGGGATCGGTCCCACATTAAATATCCGGATCCAATTCCTGTCGGCGCCGTAACAGAGACGGATATTGACCATTTCATGCGAAAAACGCGATACCGGTGACCACCTGCTCTTCGTGTCTTGCAGCCCGGCCTTGATGTCGTACCTGATGGTGATTTGCCCGTGGTGAAAAACGATATCATAATTCCACTTCAGCTTGACACTGAGTCTGAGACAGATAAAGAAAACACTCCCGAGACCAGAAGACCACAATCAGATGTTGAGCGTGAGCCAGAAAAACAAAACACCACCGCCAGGGATAGAGTTATCGTGTTTTCAGAGGGCTTCGATCACGAGTACTCTTTGACAGTAGCTACAACATGTAACCTAGTGATGACGTTTATATATTGACCTTATATACAACATGTAACCTAGTGATGACGTTTATATATTGACCTTATATTGTCACTAGGTTACAAACCGCTCCATACCACATTTGTCTTTTATTTTCCGTATGGTATAAAGAATCAAGTTACGGCCACATACCTATCATTTCTTGGTAGATGGTATCATTTCGAATAGCGGGGACACACTGCCCGCAAAATCCGCTGCCGATTTCATCGCATTTCAGCCAGTTTTTCCAGCAGCTCCCGCTTCGATCTGCAATTTGTCTTCCATGTTTCTTTTCGAAATGAACTGCGCATGCGCCAATGCCGTGACCTTTGTAAAACCGGAAATACGCGCTACAACACTATATGTATGAGATAAACACGTGGTAGCAGACGATTTTTAACTTGTCAAAGTTAAGTTATTTGTTGCGATGACGGAATTAGGTGAAATTGTGGGCAAGATCTTGCCCTACGCACTTAGAGATGAACAAATTAACATCATAAAACACATTCTCCTCAGGGAAAACGTAATAGGGATCCTGCCAACTGGATATGGGAAGAGTGAGTGCTATGCTCTCATCCCATACATCATGGACCAGGTAACCTAAAACAAGCTCGCTCAAGATTTCTACAGAATTTTATTTTACGTTTGTAAGAAAATATGTGAAGCTGCTATATTTAGCTTGTTCGTATCCAAAACATGGGCTATAATTTAAGATATTTTGCAAATATTAGCTAGTTTGTATCCAAAACATTGTCTATAAACAGGTTTCTTATTGTTTTCAAAGCTTCACCCAGACAAAGAAAAGCACATAGCACTAGTGATATTCCCGCTGAGAAGTTTAATGTTTGATCAGCTGAATCGCTGGACAAGCGTTGGAATAAGCTGTGCTGTCATCAGCCATTTAGGCGAAATGGATACACAGGTGGTTGAAGGTAAAATTTAAGTACCTGTAGTGAATATAGACCTGTATTGATGGATATTTTTGAAAATAGTTTAAATCATAGTGAAAGATACTTTGTGACTAGCGTGTGTGTGTGTGGTGGTGGGGGGGTCGACTATAATAACACTTTTAGCGAGGGACCAGGGCCCGCCCAAGCCCTGGAAGCCCTGGGGTCCTGGACGGTTGTAGATGCGTTCTAGCCGATTTTAGGCATATAAAAGAGCAAATCCTCTCTCGATCATTAACTCCGTTTTGATGATTTATTTTGTTTGTGCATGATCATGTTCATAATCTTTTTATTTGCTACCTTGAACAGTGATTCGACCAATCACTCAATTACGCTATATTAGATTTTATCTCAAGTTCCACGATCGAAGGTGGCTCGACGATCAAGCTCTTGGGGGTCCAGGGGCCGCCTAGGCCTCGGAAGCTCTGGGGTCCTAGATAGCTGTAGACGCGTTCTGTTCGAATTTAGGCATATACAAGGGCAAATCACCTCTCGAATATCAACGTTTTTATCATATACATGTATCATGTTTGTTCATGGTCATATTTATGGCCTATATTTCTAAGTTGAAACAGTGGCTATAAACTCACAGGTCTCTGGTCGATCTCTCAACCTATTTTACATTTTGCTTTTTAAGATCGACGGTCGTAGACGTGGACTATAATAACACTTTAGGCGAGGGTCCAGCGGCCGCCTATAGGCCCCGTCCGCAAAGTTTGAAGGCCCAATTTTCGCAGTGAACATTTGTATGGCTTATCTGCATGGTGAGTTGTCGTATGCGATTTGACAGGATTTCTTTGTGCAGCACTGTATGGGCACATTGAGCATTTGTATGGCTTATCTCCTGTGGGCGAGCCATCTGAAGGCGTGCAGGTAGTCGCGGTTTTCCAAGTAGGTTTGGGCTTTATCCAAAGCGTCTCCAATCATTGACGATCTTCTCCTACAAACCTTCTTCCTCAATGGAGAAGCGGTTTTATGTGGACTGAGGAACGTGGATTTCATTGGTGTGGCCCGCTTGTCCCATGTCCTTTTTTGTTTTCCGGGGACTTTTATACTCGTTTTCTTCTTGAATAATTTTAAGCATTCACTACATAAGAAAATGCTGGACAGGTTGAAGTCGCCTGTGCACCTTGGTAATAAACTTCTCACTGTTTTAGGAGATGTGAGAGATTTTAACTACACTCTATTGTAGCCCTTATGTCCCTTGACAAAGGGTTTGTTACAATTAATGCAATTATCCATGCTTAACTTTGACAAGTTAAAAATCGTCTGCTACCACGTGTTTATCTCATACATATAGTGTTGTAGCGCGTATTTCCGGTTTTACAAAAATCACGGCATTGGCGCATGCGCAGTTCATTTCGAAAAGAAACATGGAAGACAAATTGCAGATCGAAGCGGGAGCTGCTGGAAAAACTGGCTGAAATGCGATGAAATCGGCAGCGGATTTTGCGGGCAGTGTGTCACCGCTATTCGAAATGATACCATCTACCAAGAAATGACAGGTATGTGGCCGTAACTTGATTCTTTATACCATACGGAAAATAAAAGACAAATGTGGTATGGAGCGGTTTGTAACCTAGTGACAATATAAGGTCAATATATAAGCGTCATCACTAGGTTACATGTTGTAGCTAGGCTGAGTGGCTTCGGAAAGGGAAGGAAAAATACGCCATACATGTCGGGTCTATCGCCATTTCTGGAATCGTTTCGGCACGGGCCAAACGCACAATGCTTTACAGGCATCCCGGGGAATGTGTGCGCTCAGAAATACAGCTTTCACTTTCCCACAGTCTGACAGCTGTCAGCGGTGCTATTTTTGTCCCCCCTGACTGGAAGGACATCTAGTGGGCATGAGCGATAACTTGTGCCATGACAGTTCGGAGACTCCGCTATTACCCACCATCAGCTACTAGGGCTCACCTTGCATCCCCCCCACTACAGACCGAAACTATGTTTTTTATGTGCTTTAGGACATGTCAAGTAAGAAACAATTTGTTAACAGTCGATAAACTGGGACTCACTACCCTTTTAATCACTTTGAAGTTACTCTTGTGTTAATAAGTACAATTTTTGTGACAATAGGGGGTAGGGTTACAAGAATAGTCTTATTTTCCATAATTATTATCCAATCTTTATAATGTTGACCACATATTATTCAGCGTTGATTGCTGCATCGAATATTTACAAGATAATATCACTATTTGTTGGGTATGACGTCACACAGGGACCATACATACAAAAGTAGGAGTAATAGCGAAAGCAGGCATTTTGGGGTGCGTGAGGGTGTGCTTGAGCGATGAGGGACCATTCTGGTCTCGAATGCGTCGTGTGAGGTGTCAAAGTGAAGCCCTCGGTATGTAGACCACGACTTGAGGGATCTCCACATGATCTGTGACGTCATTGCTGACGTCATGAGTAGGAGTAGTAGCCAAAGTAGGCATCTTGAGGGTTTGAAGGAAGGTTTTTGGGGCAGAGATGGACCATCCGTGGTCTAAATTGGCCGTGTGGGGTGTCATCTTGTAACTCTCTGCATGTAGATGACGAATGGTATGGTTTTTGTTGGAAGTCGCATCAGATGGTCCATCTTTACCCCAAAAACCTTTCTTCTCACCCTCAAAATGCCTACTTTGTCTACTACTCATACTGATGACGTCACCAATGGCGTCACAGATCATGTGGAGATCCCTCAAGCCGTAGTCTACATACCGAGGGCTTCACTTTGACACCTCACACGACGCAATCGAACCAAGAATGGTCCCTCAATCGCTCAAGCACACCCTCACGCACCCCAAAACGCCCGCTTTCGCTACTACTCCTACTTTTGTATGTATGGTCCCTGTGTGACGTCATACCCAACAAATAGTGATATTGTCTTGTAAATATTCGATGCAGCAATCAATGCTGAATAATATGTGGTCAACATTATAAAGATTGGATAATAATTATGGAAAATAAGACTATTCTTGTAACCCTACCCCCTATTGTCACAAAAATTGTACTTATTAACACAGGAGTAATTTCAAAGTGATTAAAAGGGTAGTGAGTCCCAGTTTATCGACTGTTAACAAATTGTTTCTTATTTGACATGTCCTTAAGCACATAAAAAACATAGTTTCGATCTGTAGTGGGGGGGATGCAAGGTGAGCCCTAGTAGCTCACGGACTATATTGCTTAGTTTAAGACGTAATGTATTGTGTGTGCATTGTCTTACAAAGTATCTTATTTTATTATATGTGTTTTATTGTTTGTCTGTACATGTATGTTTGTAATGCCTTTGCCCTCGGGCATAATAGTGCAATAAACTTTATCTATCTATCTATTAACTGTTTATTTCCAAGAAACTCTCATTTCATTCTTCAATGTATTTGTCACAACATTTTAAAACCACAACATGCCAACACTGCATGGTCTGTCTTTTTCTTCCAATCCGTTGATTGTCTTTGTGTAACTATTCATTCGTTTAAGATTTCGTGTCTGACATTTCATTTGGAGTAATTGTTTATTGTGTATTCAACCAAACTGTTATATCCTGTTTAACTGTCACACAAGCTGTGCTGTCGCGTCACTATATGTCATGTTGTATTATAGTTAGACTATATAAGATGTGCAATTTGTGTTTATGATTAACCAGAAACTCGGACAACCAGCTTCCAACTGGATTTCTTGTGTAGTTTTGTAGTATATTTTATCATCAGAAGACACACTTCGGTGTAATAAAGAAGTTCCCGTGTTTGCAGCTCTACATTGCGACTTATTTTAGGTTATTTCCTATTTTAAATAAGGTCTTGGAGTTGCGCCGGAAAATCAACTTCTAACAGTACTCCCGCGGAAAATTTTGGAATTTCAGACGGTTACCTACACATATCTGACCCATTTCAAGGCACATCAGGAAAATACCCATCAAGTTAAGAGTGGATTTATAGATAAACATACAACAACCCGGAATGGATGACGAAAGGTAAGGTCCAAAACAATTAATATCTTTGGCATCCGTGTCCACTCCAGTTATAGGGTTTAATTTTCGTTTCGGCAACTGTTTAGCGCGCGGCTATATCCGTTGCGGCGAGTACTATCGAATTTGTGCAGATTGTTCGAAATTCGGTCAAAGGTATAATTGGAATACGTAATACCGCCAACCGCCAACAGCCAAATGTTTCAAGTTTAAGAGAACAAACAGCTTTTGGGGATATAGCGCCTCTTGATTTTCTTTATACAGCATCAGGGACTAATCGGTGGATTTACAGGTAAAGAACAACAACAACAACAACAAGGTTTGTGAAGTCTAGATTGAGGCAGACCTCACAACAACAAGGTTTGTGAAGTCTAGATTGAGGCAGACCTCACTTTTCTCCCAACGCATGTTTCAGAGTGTTAACTAAGCAGGCCGGGAAAGGTTGAAATTGGCCTGAATCACCCCAAAAGGGCTGATTCCGCCTAGTTTGGCTGAATGACGTCATAAATCCTGACCCCAATTAGGCTGAATTAATCATAGTATCATACCTGAATACCCGAATACCTCTGATTTGAGCACTAAGTCATAGACTTATAAGCTCCTCCAGCGTGAACTTACTTCCTTCCGCTTCCGGCTACCACATATTTTTGAAGGAGTTAACAGAATTTGTAGATTCTTGGGTCGACCTTCAGTAATACAAATACTGTCAGGATCATATAGTTCAATACGGGTCAAACCCAAAGTGATCACTTTTTTACAATGATAAATATCTCAAATTATGAACTGACCACTTTTGGCGCTAAAATAGGAAACATGTTTTCTCCGATACCATGAAATTTATGACGTGCATTTGCTGATGAATTTTGCAGGAAAGTGAAATATGTTGTTGTCTGGCAAAAAATGATAAATCCGATTTATACAACTTTGCCGTTTATAAGTTTTTAGATGGAAAAGATTATTCAATCTATTTGTCACAACATTTTAAAACCACAACATGCCAACACTGCATGGCCTGTCTCACGCTTTTCTTCTAATCTTGATTTCGTACAAGTGTAGTTTTGTAGTTTAGTATATTTTATCATCAGAAGACACACTTCGGTGTAATAAAGAAGTTCCCGTGTTTGCAGCTCTACATTGCGACTTATTTTAGGTTATTTCCTATTTTAAATAAGGTCTTGGAGTTGCGCCGGAAAATCAACTTCTAACAGTACTCCCGCGGAAAATTTTGGAATTTCAGACGGTTCCCTACACATATCTGACCCATTTGAAGGCACATCAGTATACAATTATAGGGGGGGGGGGGCAAAGTGGAAAATACCCGGAAAATACCCATCAAGTTAAGAGTGGATTTACAGATAAACACCCCAGAATGAATGACGAAAGGTAAGGTCCAAAACAATTAATATCTTTGGCATCCGTGTCCACTCCAGTTATAGGGTTTAATTTTCGTTTCGGCAACTGTTTAGCGCGCGGCTATATCCGTTGCGGCGAGTACTATCGAATTTGTGCAGATTGTTCGAAATTCGGTCAAAGGTATAATTGGAATACGTAATACTGCTAACCGCCAACAGCCAAATGTTTCAAGTTTAAGAGAACAAACAGCTTTTGGGGATATAGCGCCTCTTGATTTGACTAATCGGTGGATTTACAGGTAAACAACAACAACAACAACAACAAGGTTTGTGAAGTCTAGATTGAGACAGACCTCACTTTTCTCCCAACGCATGTTTCAGAGTGTTAACTAAGCAAGCCGGGAAAGGTTGAAATTGGCCTGAATCACCCCAAAAGGGCTGATTCCGCCTAGTTTGGCTGAATGACATCATAAATCCTGACCCCAATTAGGCTGAATTAATCATAGTATCATACCTGAATACCTCTGATTTGAGCACTAAGTCATAGACTTATAAGCTCCTCCAGCGTGAACTTACTTCCTTCCGCTTCCGGCTACCACATATTTTTGAAGGAGTTAACAGAATTTGTAGATTCTTGGGTCGAGCTTCAGTAATACAAATACTGTCAGGATCATATAGTTCAACAGGTTAGGTGGAATACCTCTATCGGCGTACAGTACCTCAAATTGCGTATAATACCTCAATAGGGGTATACAGCGATACCTCAATTGGGGTTGAGGGTACTAAATAAAAAGTAATCGTCCCACACATGATTCACAACTTCCAATCTTTCAAACGGGGAGGGTCTCGTCAGACATGGTATGCATTCGTCCTTAGCCCAAACTCCTTTTCAAGCCGTACGACTGACGCAATTCCGCCGACTAATCGTTTAAACAAACAACTTGCACATTCGCCATTGTTGTTATGGAGGCAAAACTTTAATATTTCAACATTTTCTCACCTCAGAAATTTCTCCGCATGGGCAGCGCCATTTTCTCTCTTCTTCCTGTGACGAACTGCAAGATACAGCGCCGTCTCGTGGCAGCAAGTCGCTTAACTTAACCCTTCATCTCCTCTCATACTGCTCATGTTAGCGCATAGTCTTTGAAGCTCCATCTTTCGTGAGCAGAATGGTAATGAACCCCATAAACTCTGCCAACGGGGGGCAGTATTCTTCCCCATTCGTTAAGGGCAAACAGTGTGAAGTTCTTGTTGTTATTTTACGACGTCATGCAAATATTGTTAACAGTATCTCATACGTGTATATGAAGGGATAAATCATGTCAAATTGAGCTCATTCAAAAATATATATATATACATTACTACAGAGTTAATTTTATTAAAACCCATTAGACTATTACATACACTTGACATGCCAACAGTAACATGGGTTGTTTCCATATTTATCAGTCAAATGAAATTCAGATCCCATAAGTGTCAGAACCCAAATTACACATAAAAGGTTAATAATGTTAGCAGAGTTTATGGGGTTCATTACCATTCTGCTCACGAAAGATGGAGCTTCAAAGACTATGCGCTAACATGAGCAGTATGAGAGGAGATGAAGGGTTAAGTTAAGCGACTTGCTGCCACGAGACGGCGCTGTATCTTGCAGTTCGTCACAGGAAGAAGAGAGAAAATGGCGCTGCCCATGCGGAGAAATTTCTGAGGTGAGAAAATGTTGAAATATTAACGTTTTGCCTCCATAACAACAATGGCGAATGTGCAAGTGGTTTGTTTAAACGATTAGTCGGCGGAATTGCGTTAGTCGTTCGGCTTGAAAAGGAGTTTGGGCTAAGGACGAATGCATACCATGTCTGACGAGACCCTCCCCGTTTGAAAGATTGGAAGTTGTGAATCATGTGTGGGACGATTACTTTTTATTTAGTACCCTTAACCCCAATTGAGGTATCGCTGTATACCCCTATTGAGGTATTATACGCAATTTGAGGTACTGTACGCCGATAGAGGTATTCCACCTAACCTGTTCAATACGGGTCAAACCCAAAGTGATCATTTTTTTTACAATGATAAATATCTCAAATTATGAACTGACCACTTTTGGCGCTAAAATAGGGAACATGTTTTCTCCGATACCATGAAATTTATGACGTACAACATTTGCTGATGAATTTTGCAGGAAAGTGAAATATGTTGTCTGGCAAAAAATGATAAATCCGATTTATACAACTTTGCCGTTTATAAGTTTTTAGATGGAAAAAATATTTCGCTCACGTTCACACCTGTCGTTGTTCTTACCGCCATGTTCTGGTCGAAGTCGAGGCCACGAGGGTCAACTAATTGATCTTTTTTTTTCTTAATTATCATATTCGGTAAGAAGCATCAGGGGAGGTAATCCTGTGAAGAGCTCCTGCCGAAGACAATTTGGTATTGAATTGAATTTTATTCTCTTGATCCTGCACTCTCACGTATTTCTCATATTTTATGAATTATCGATTAATTACGCCTGGGAGTTCAAGTCAGAGGCAAACAAGATGGTGGCCAAAACACGCTGTCGTTTTGGAGAACAGTTTCACTTTGAAAAAATACTATAAAATGGTAAGTAATTTGCATGAAATATGGAATTTACAGTTTTCTAGCTAGAGGAGATCCGGAACATTTATTATGTTTTCAAGTCGTGGTCTTTGGATGAACGTGATGAAACACTTTGGGTTATGATTAATTCAGCCTAATTGAGGTGAGGATTAATGACGTCCTTCACCCAAACTGGGCGGAATCAGCCCTTTTGTGGTGATTCAGGCCAATTTCAACCTTTCCCCGACCTGCTAAGAAAATTAGCATTAGCTTGCCCGAAAACATCGGCTGGGGGAAGCTTTACTTTCTATTGATTAATTGTTGTTGTTATGGCCCGTAATTCAATTCAATTCAATTGTATAGAACACCTCAAAGAGGTCGCATACAAATAAACAAATAAGGGACATAATCCATAACTGAACAAAGATAGGTACCATACATGTATGTACATGTCTTTCTGATTATTCATATTCAGAAATCAGATCTTAGTTTAATAGCTGTTCATAGGGAAATCATGTGTCATGAACACATATTGTTAGCTTTAATATGAAATAAATAAAATTTGAAGTAAGCCGAACATACCGTATACTTTACAATAGACCCATTTTAAATTTGATTTATTACATATCATGTTTTAGTGTGGTATGATATGATATGCGATATTTATCGTATTAGATACATGGTAGTCATGCCCATAATACAAACAAACAAATATCACAAACATGAGAGCCAGTGAGGGACACTTGCTCACATGAATAACAAGAGGACTAAAGCCGTAAAGCATACTTTATCTTGCAATAGCAATTAATGAGACAATCGAAGGATACTTTCGCTTACGTTAACAATATGAGAGGACTGAAGAATTAATACTATAAGTTATGCCAGTCGATGCGCCGGAATTCAGGGTGGTATTGAAAAGCTTTTTTCCGTGTGTTCATGAATATACATAATCAGCAAGGCAAAAGTAAGGAAGGCATAATCAAGGTTGGATAACGTTGCCCCTGTATGTACTCTCTCGGTCCACAGGTGTTGTCTGTCCGTGTTACACAAGAACTGTTAAATCGATATGTCAATTGGTCTTCGGAACAGCCTTGTACATTATGCAAGTCAGGGTAATTAATTAACCAATCAAAACAATACAATTTCCTCTATAATTTCACTTGTATTTACAATAAGAGAGGACTGACAGATACTTTCAATTGCAACAATATAAGAAGGCTGAAGGATACTTTCACTTGCATTCATAGCACAGGAAAAAGCAGGATAACAAGAGAGGACTGGAGGATATAGGCTGCTTTTACTTTTAAGAGAGCTTGACAGATTGTTGTATGGATGTCAATTATCATAATTTGGTTGATGGATGAATTTTTTTTCAGACCATATGCCTTCATATCATCAAAAAATGGTGTTCTTCAACACATCTTTCATACGAATGTTTTTTTTAAATAATCCATGTGTCCAAAGTAAATTATGGTAAAGTAAATGATATCAATAATCTCTTCTCTGTACCCATCCTCGCTGAAACCAGGGGTACACATGTAAGTTCCCTGCCAGTAAAAACATTCTGACCAGAGCGATATGGTGCCATAGCAGGGATATCTTCATCATATCGGTAGCATATGGACCATCGATGGTTGTGTGTCTGCTCTGGTACAGCTTTGGTACCGTTACGGTGAAGATGTAGTCAACACTATGGTACCATACCACTCTGGATACAATGTTCTCACTGGTGGGAAATAGAAAATCTGAAAAATCTGGAGTACTTTCTGCATGGCAAATCTTTGATAGAAAAGTTAAATTTACTGATGATAATCTCTTTAGTGTGAATCTATTTGGTTAAATTGATATCTTATAAAGTCAATCCTTTTTATCCAACAGTGGTCCAGCAAAGGTTTGAATCACTTTGAAGATCTTTTAATTGAACAACGAGAGTTGTGTAACTTTAACGAAGTAAAGTTGAATTAAGTTTAAAGGGCACATTTTTGGATTATTTAAGATTACTTAGTAACATCCTGAATGAATGGAAGACTAAACAATTATGAAAGAGTACCGCCCTCTCCCATATATCCTTCTGCGCTGCGTTCCTTGATGAAATGTTCCAAAGGTTGTAGAGGTCTTCAGGATGGTTTCTACAGGGCTGGTCCCAATCTCTGAACAATAATGAGAGAGAAGTTTGTCCAGAGTAGACATTAGGTGGAAATGTAACTATATGATGGCCAACTCTTGTACCCAACACAAGACAACGCTCTATGGAATTTGCAATTTAAAATTCTGCACAGATTTCTCCCCAGTAATAGTTTATTATTAAATGAAAATAACATGATGTCCGTTACGTTCTCTCTGTAAAACTGAAACAGAAAGGCTCGAATTTGTATATTGTGACATCCAATCATTTTGGCAATCAACAGAAATATATTTCACACAACATACAGAGAACTATATTATTCTTAATGAAATGACCATTGTTTTTGGGCCCCTATGAGGTTTAAAGCTGTTAGGAGTTGAGCCAGTTCAGCTTTTTCTAAAGCCTCACTTGATGGGGAAAATGGCGTGGTAACGTAGCCCAAATATCCAACAAGAGCTTTTCTGTGTAGGCTATATCTGACGTTGTGCAATGTACCGCTATGCGACGTTTTAATAGAAAACACGATATTCATGAAAATAGACACAGGAATTATTCATGGACAATGGCATGCTTCTGAATGTTGGATCTGATGCTTAGTATTTAGCTAATCTGTATATACTACATACAGCCACTGTACTTTACATTATCCAATGGGTCCATATGGTCAGTCGTATTTATATATTCAGAACATAGGGAAAAACAATTTGGACGATAGCAAGATACTGGCTGTCGAATCTGACGCTTATATGGTACCATCATGTAAGTACTGTCGCGCAGTATATGTATACCAAGTTTGGTGACACAGTCGTATTTATATACTCAGAGGGGCCCTCGGTGACCGAGTGGTCTAAGGCGCTTTGCTGGTGACCGCTAGTCCATGTGTGAAAGTTTGTCAGTTACTTGCCGAAGGGCGGTGGTTGTCTCCGAGTGCTCCGGCTTCCTCCACCAACCAAACTGACTGTCTGTGTCACCATATGAGTGAAACAAACTTGAGTGTGACATTAAGCTAAATTCCCTCCCTCCCCTATATACTCAGAACATAAGGAAAAAACAATTTGGACAATGGCTAGCCACTGAATGCCGAATGTGACGCTCATATGGTACCATCATATAGGCATTGCCTTGTAGTATACGTGTACCAAGCTTGGTGGCCCCAAACCACTCGCAATGGCAGAATACAGAGAAAACAATTTGGACGACGGTTAGCTACTGGCTGTCGAATCTGACGCTCATATAACTGCATGTACATGTAGGTATTGTCTCGTAGCATTTGTGGCTCAGTCGTAATTATATGCTCAAAACATAGGGAAAAACAATTTGGACGATGGCTAGTTACTGATTGTCGAATTTGACGCTTTCATGGTACCATGCTTTAGGTGTAGTACATGTGTACCAAGTTTGGTGGCTCCAAACCACTTCCAAGGGTGTCAACATCCTCGCTAAAACCAGGGGTATCTCTATCCTAGATATAGCCCCTGGTACGCTTGGGCAATGTATCGCGATCAACGACAACACAACGGTAGATGTCAACCAATCAGCAAAAGCAACATCCTGCACATATTGACCAATCAGATCACTTAAGTACCGCGACCATGGCGACCGTGACAACAGATCCGAAAACACCATAGCTTGTGTGATACCCAGTGGCAGATGAACATGAACCTTTTCGACAACCATGAACATTAATAAATATAAAGGAAACAGTTTAAAACAAAATCTATTTGAAGAGAAAATAAACCCATTCATCTACCATCAAACGTCCAGCAAGCCAGGCAAATGTAGGAAACACTGAAACTTCAACGGCGGTCCGCGATGTCATTGTATCCGACCTCACCTTCCCAATGAAGGATTTGAATTGGATTGAAATGCACGGATTTCTATAAAATTTCACCGGTCTGTCCATTAATATTTTATTGTTATCCATGCTCGGATTAAATATTTTACATTCGGTATCAGCGAATAGTTTAGCAACGAAAGTAAATCCCAAACGTATTTTACCATCAGTTTTTCTAGGTCACGTAACTGGAATGTGGGCAGAACGCGGTTTGCTATGCAAGTTGGTCAAGGGTTCGCCTTTGGCTCACAAATAGAAACCTTGACGTTGTGAAGGTGGGGTGTCAACGGACGCTCTCTGTGAGAGACATAAATACGGACATTTCAGGCTAGCTACTGAATGTCGAATCTAACGCTTCTAGGCATTGTCTCGCATTATATGTGTACCAAGTTTGGCGGTTTTAAACAACTTACAAGGGCAGAACACAGAGAAAAACAATTTGGACGATGGCTAGCTTCTGACTGTAGAATCTGATGCTTATGTGGTACCATTATGTATGTATTGTCGCGTAGCATTTGTTTTCCAAGTTTGGTGGCTCAGACAGTCGTATTTATATACGCAGAACATATGAAAAAAAACAATTTGGCCGATGGCGAGATACTGAATCTCAAATCTGACGCTTCCAGGGCACCATCCTGGAGGTGTAGCATATGTGTACCAAGTTTGGTGGCTCAAACACTTTCAAGAGTGTCAGCGGACGCTATCTCTGACAGAGAGACAGACAGACATACGGACGGGCATTTCATGCCGGTTCTTTTAATAATATAGACAACTTATTATTACCCCACAAGCAAATTTGTATTCAATATCGGGATTGTGATTGGTTAAAAGGTCGGGTCACATAAACCCATACACCCCGAGTGATGTCATGCTACTCGGGGTATATACTATAGAAACTAACTCACGTGCGATTGGAAACGACGCTCTCGGTTCGAAAGTTCAGCTGATCATATCTCAATATTTATGGAATAACTTTGGCTCATTCGTCAAAATTTGATGGAATAAAGTCATGCTGCATTATTTTCACTGAAGTTTCCGACACATAACTCACCAGAAGTTGTCATTTGCTCCAAAAATAAAAGTCGATTTCCGAACGAAAGCAGATCGAATGGATTGTGTGTGGCGCGCCTTTCTCACAGTGCCGTAGCAAAATGTGGACAGATTCGTAACCGAAATGGCCCGTTGGATTTGTCCGTTGTACCGTTGGTTAAAAATGATGGACCCTTTTTCGTATTTTTACTACAAGATAAAAAGACTTGAGGGGTGATAATTTCGTTATACAGGTTTTCCCCCGGGTGTATGGAAAGTTACGACCCTCCCTGAAACTCATACACCCTGAGGCGTCATATGCTACACATTAATGCTACACCTTCAGGGAGGGTCGTAACTTTCCATACACCCGGGGGAAAACCTGAATAACTAATATTATGCCTGTAATGTATGCTGCGTGGGTTATAGACAAACAACTGAACACATCGCCATCTTGGAACTAGGATATTGCGCAATGCTTTATAACAGACATGTTACATTCCAGAGGGAGTTATCTCCCATGGACCGACAACACCTTTGAAGGTAGGCGGGTGTATGTTGGTGTAAATACACTACAGTCCTTCTCACTTAGATTTAGAGTCATGAGAATTTGTTATACCCATAGTCCATAGTTTTATCTCAACAATAATTCCAAATGAACTGATTGTCATTGAATGAAATAATTGTCACTGTGCTTCATGCACAAACTGTCATGATCAATAAAGTCTTCAATCAATAAACCACAAGTTGCCTTACGAATTGTCTCTTGATAGTTCGCGTAAATTCTCCTTGCCAGTGCAACAATAAAACTTCAGAACATTAACCATTAACACGACGTGTCTCCCTGTCGACAAATACGGAACAGATAGAAAAATATATTTAGAGTCACTGAATCTTTTTCTCTTGTCGACACTAAGATGGGACATTACATTTAGAGTCATTATAGATTCAATTTATCAGGTGCTTTGTGGTCACGCACAGGGTATCGTCTTCCCATTGGTATAGACACACGTCCTGGGACTGGGTTACTTCCATTGGGCTTCGATGACACATTTCGTTCAGTTGAGTTTACTTCTGGTCTTACAGGCTCCACGCCTTCTGTACTATCAGTAGTTGGATTGGAAGGCGTTGTGTCCAATGGAGCATTGTCAGTCGTACTGTGATCAGTGGGTTTGTCACCTTGCGGGATTTTGTCTGGAAGTACTCGGCTCTCAGCACTCGCATTCGGAGGAACAGTACGGGATTTCAGGAGATGGTCTACATGACAGTAACGCGTCTGGGAGCCCACTCTTACCATGTAGGTCCTGGGACCGAGACTCCTCGCGACAATTCCAGGGATCCATTTCTCTACTTTGGACCCTCTGAAATTTCTCACCTGGACCTTCTCACCCTTAGAAAATTCGCGTAGTTTCACACCTTGACTGTCATGGAACTGTTTCTGTTTTTCCTGGTGATTCTCTACCGTTTTTGTCAAATTTGGTTTCAGCAAAGAGAATCTGGTTCTCAGTTGGCGCTTCAGAAATAGTTCAGCTGGCGGAACACCAGTTACAGCATGAGGAGTTGTCCGGTAGTTTAACAAAAAAATTGCCAGTCTCTGGTTCAGTGACAAATGTCGTTTGTTAAACTCTGCTTCCAGAACTTGTTTCTCGAGAGCCCGTTTCAGGGTCTGGACTGAACGCTCCGCTTGCCCATTACTTTGTGGGTGATAGGGGGGACAAGTGTGTGTTTTATTCCATTTAGCTTCATGAATTGTTTCATTTCGGCGGATGCGAACTGGGGTCCATTATCGGAAACTATTTCCTCTGGAAGTCCATGGGAAGCGAACAGATTTCTGAGTACTTCAATGGTTTTTGTTGAAGTTGTAGAAGTCATGGACTTCACCTCCGGCCATTTAGAGAAACTGTCCACCACAACCAGGAACATTTGGTTATTTTTCTCTGCAAAATCCAAATGTACACGTTCCCAAATTCGGGATGGAAACCGCCATGGATGAAGTGGTGCTTCTGCAGGGGCATTTCGAACCAACTGACAAACGTCGCAGCCATTGACAATTTTCTCAATTTCCTGGTCAATTCCAGAAAACCACAGGTAAGTGCTGGCCATATCCTTCATCCTCACAATTCCTGGGTGGTTCTCATGGAGTTCATACAGGAGACGGTCTTGGTACTTCGGAGGAATCACCACTCTCATACCCCAGAGCAGACATCCTTGGTCAACAGACAGCTGTTCCTTTCTTCGAGCGTACGGGGTCAAGGCGGGATCCTGCTGGAAGTTCATCCATCCATTGAGTGTGTTTTCCAGAACCTTGGATAAAATGGGATCCTTCCGGGTTTCCTCACTGATGTCTTTCGCCGACACCGGTAAATCTTCAAGATTTGTGAAGTAGTTGATCTTGGCTTCAGATGCTAGTTTTGAATCCTCCCAAGGTAACCTCGAGAGAGCATCGGCATTCGCATGGTCTGCTGACTTGCGATATCTGATTTCGTACTGGTGTGCTTGCAGAATCAACGACCACCTCTGCAGTCGCAGTGCAGCTAAGGTCGGTACACCAGTTTTGGGTCCAAAGATTTTGGTCAGTGGTTGGTGGTCTGTGATTAGCGTGAACTTTCTCCCATATACATATTTGTGGAACTTGCGCACACCAAAAATGATGGCAAGGCCTTCCCTTTCAATTTGTGCGTAGTTTTTCTCGCTGTCCGTTAATGTTCGTGATGCAAAAGCAATCGGCCGCTCTTCTCCATTCTCCATGATGTGTGAAATGACAGCACCAATGCCGTAAGGAGAAGCATCACACGCTAAGCTCATGGGTTTCGCTGCATCATAGTGCACAAGCACGTTGCTCTCCAAAAGTTGCTGTTTTGCCGATTTGAAGGCTTGAGCACACTCGTCAGTCCACTTCCATTTCACACCAGCCTTCAAGAGATCATGTAGTGGTTTCAATTTTGTTGACAAGTTTGGTAGGAATTTTCCACAGTAATTCAGTAGACCAAGGAACGACCTCAGTTCCATGAGGTTCTGTGGTTCTGGAGCATTGACAATGGCCTCAACTTTCTCTTCAGTTGGATGTAGACCGTCTTGGTCCACACGATGCCCGAGATATTCGACACTCTCTTGGAGAAATCTGCATTTCACCACTTTAGCCTTCACACCATGATCTGCTAATCGCTTGATGACTTTTTCTAGAGTTTCCAAGTGTTCTTTTTCAGTCCTACCGGTGATCAGGATATCGTCCTGGAAACAAACAACATTATCAATCCCAGCTAGCGCTTTATCCATGACCGACTGGAAAATGGCTGGGGCACTGCTAACACCATAGGATAGGCGCTGATACTGGTACAACCCCCTGTGGGTGTTGATGGTCAGGTATTGTTTCGAGTTTTCATCCAGCTCAATCTGCTGATAAGCAGCAGATAAATCAATCTTGCTGAAAAACTTTCCACCTGACAAAGTGGAAAACAAATCCTCGGCTGTTGGGAGTGGATACTGCTCCTCTGCCACGCTTTGATTTATTGTCACTTTATAGTCCCCGCAGATACGAACAGATTTATCTGCCTTTGGCACAACAACAATTGGAGAAGCCCAATCACTATGTTCCACTTTCTTGATCACACCAGTGCTCTCCAGGTTCCTTTTCAACTTCCTCACGAAGAGCGTAAGGAATAGATCTCGGCTTACAATAGATGGGAGTGGCATCTGGCTTCACTCTTATTGTGGCCTTGAAACCCTTGATAGTTCCCAATCCCGGACTGAACACTTCATCGTGATTTTCAAGCATCGTTTCAAGCGGTGATTTTTGTCCAACAGCAAAAATCTCGGCCCAGTTCAACCTGATCTGATGCATCCAATTTCGGCCAAACAAAGGTGGCCTATCACCTTCCACAATCACTAATGGTAGTTGAGCAGATTGCTGACCATAGCTGACTGGAACATGCACCTCTCCCACAACAGGAATTCTATCACCAGTGTAGGCTTTCAGTCTAGTAGAACTGTCCTTTACAGGAATATGAGAGAAGTGTTGTCGATACAATCTCTCAGGTAAAACTGAAACTGTTGCAGCGGTATCAACAGTGAATTTCACAGGTGTTTTGTCCAGTAGAACATCAACAGTTATTTCATCTGTTACCTTGTCTGACTGTGCAGAATAAATGGCGTACAATGTTGTGTCGTCATCAGACTCTGTATCATGGCTCTCTACCAAATGAGCCCTTCCTGGCTGCTGGTCTGATTTTCTTTTCATACAAACTCTGGAAATATGGCCGACAGTTTTACAGTTGTAACAAGTTGCAGATTTGTGCCAACACGAATTTGAGTTGTGATTCCCACCACATCTGAAACAAGCAGGCTTACTGTTAGCTCTAGGCTGATTTGTAGACTGCATGTTTTGACCAGTAAAACGCTTAGTGGTGGTTTACCTTGAGAACTTACCACACGATTCACTTGTTGAGGCTGTGTTTTCAATGACTGCGTGTTCTCAGCTGCCATTTCCATCGCTAGAGCTATATCAGTTGCTCTCTCCCAGGTTAGCTCTTTCTCAGCCAGCAATTTGCGTTGAACAGTTTCATTTCGGAGGCCCCAAACAAGTTTATCTCTTAATGTGTCCTTCAGTGAGTGTCCATAATCACATGTTTTGCTCAGCTTCTTCAAGGAAACAATAAACTCTGCCACAGTTTCTGTGTCACCTTGTGTTTTCTTATTGAATTTAAACCGTTCTGCTATGACATTTCGCTGCGGTTTGTAATATTCTGCCAACAATCCAGTCAGTTCATCATACGTTTTGTCAGAAACATCATCTGGAATCACTAGTGAGGTCAAAAGTTCAAAAGCTTGAGATCCTATTGTGGCCAAGAAAACATTTTTTTGTTTCTCCCTTTTGACCTCTTTTGCTGCCATCCATATTTCTACTCGCTTCTGGTAGTTTGCCCAATCCTCATTACTGGGATTAAATTCCGAAACATGTTCAATCAATGCAGCTGCCATGCTGGAGAGATGTACGTTAAATAAATGTTTTGTTTAACACAGTGTGTCCGTTCAACAAAGTAATTTGAGACCAATGTTCATTCCTTCCAATTTCACACTTTGACTCCGAACTCCTATTTTGTTCACTACTCAGTCAAAATCCTGGCAAAGCGCTGTGGTATCAAACAGCACCTAGTTTTCGTGTATAGTATTTCCGTAGATACAAAAGCATGAATACAGCATTCAATATTTCGTTCAAACCAATGTTGCGAAATGTACATGTATCTCAGTTTTCTTTTACGTGCGTTACAGTTCCATATTTCGTGGCAAAATACAAAGTTTTTCATTTACCGACGTTTACTCACTGTGTCTCCTTTGAAGGGGTTCAACTACAGCCGCCAGGCAAATACACAGGAAACGGCGGGATCCTAGAACACTGCGACAATTTATATTTCAGTTCCAACAACAACAACCAATGTTGTATAGACGGGTTTGCACGTGGTGCAGCAAACTTCGATGAAAAGTGCACAAATTATGCACAAATGTTTCACAAAAAGTTGATCAACGAGGTCCGTGTCGTTTAAAGATTTTCTTTAACAGTTCTTTGTCACAGAAAAATATCCTGTGCTCGTCGCCAATGTAATGTATGCTGCGTGGGTTATAGACAAACAACTGAACACATCGCCATCTTGGAACTAGGATATTGCGCAATGCTTTATAACAGACATGTTACATTCCAGAGGGAGTTATCTCCCATGGACCGACAACACCTTTGAAGGTAGGCGGGTGTATGTTGGTGTAAATACACTACAATGCCGATTGTAAATAAAAAGATAAATATATATATATAAACAAAAAGAGTACTTCCGTGTTTCGTTTAGTAGCTCTGAGAATATATTACGATATTTCAATCCAACACTGAAGTATTAAACAGTGTCAGGATGGTCGCACATTCTTCCTCTAAAGAGCTGTAATCGTCGAAGATTATGTGGCTATATTTCAGTGGCTGATTAACGCAGAGTACAGGTTGTTAACGTGCGGTCAACGATATTTCTATATGGCTACATTTTATTGGTTGATTAAAAAAAAATAGAAAAATATTGTGAAAGAAAAAAACAAAATGTTTGCCTTGTGACAGCACGGAAAAAGGAAGAAAAAGAAATTGACGAAGAATTGTTGTGGTTAAAGAAGACGAAAAAATTGGGGGACTGCTGAAGAAAAAAGATTTTTTAACTATTTTTTTTTTTCTACTATGAATTATTTTTCACCATATCCCTTTTGTGGCTTTTATGACATTATTCTTAGGTAAACTAATCTAGTAGTTGAGATGTGACGTTTAAACTGAATTACTGAATATTTCTCCTTCAAGCCACTAATAAAAGATGATTGTTGCGTTTTTTATTTCAGTGGGACTAAATTATCTGTCATAATTGAGAGGACAATGGAAGACTTACCAGTAAAACTGGAACCTCTTGATCAAGCGACAGGATCATTGGTGCAAAATGATGGAATAACGTTCCGGCATTCTGCAAACGAATCTATGGAAGCGGGCCATGTAACAGTGAAAACAGAACCAACAGCCCAGTATACGGTGGGAGAACAACAAGATGGTGTTGAGCATGATCCATGTGAACAATTACCGGTAAGCCGTGAAACACAGTTGTTGATTAGATTAAAACCAGATCTACAAAGTTTTTACCCATTCTACTTGTCACTTATGCAGATCTGGCATCAACACCCTCATTTCCATGTTCCGAGTACTGACCAATGTATGTCTAAAACATCAAGCTTAGGTCACAACTACATGGGAATGATAGGTTGACCTCGTGAAGAGAGAAATATCTACTGGAATTGATCGATATATCTAAATTCTATTAATCTTAACACAATATCATCATGGTTTCTAGAGAATAAAATATTGATTCAATGAATCAAGATAAAATATAGGAGATGACTTTTGCAAAAACCGTACACTTGTTGTACTCTCCCCGCACAGTGAAACGAGCCAGACGTTTGACCTTGATCTGCCGTCAGCTAGGTCTTTCAACACAGAAACCCGGTTCTTGTGCCCGGATCTTAAACATGTAAAATCATTTACATGTGAGAATCATTTACATGTGAGACAGGGAGCGTTATTGTCCTTCGCCACGAAAATACTAGGCGTCCGTCCGGCCTTTCGTTCTTCCATCCGCCCGTCCATCCCACATCTTGTGAACGCGGTATCTCGAGAACAGTTCGTCCAATTGACTTGGGAAGGTGCTTCACATCAGTTAGACAGCCATTTTGTATTGATTTTCATTGAGGTAGTATGTAATTCAAGATGGCTGTCATTGACCATCTTGGATTCCGTCCATCCTGATATCTTGAGAACAACTCAACAAATTGACTTCAAACTTGAGAAGGCGCTTCACATCAGTTAAACGGCCATTGGTATTGATTTTTATTCAGGTAGCATGTAATCCAAGATGGCTGCAACTGACCATCTTGGATTCTGTCTGTCCTGCATCTTGTGAACGCGGTATCTTGAGATCAATTTGTCCAATTGACTTCAAACTTGATAAGGTGCTTCGCGGTATGTAATCCAAGATGGCTGCCATTGACCATCTTGGATTCCGTCCGTGTCTTGTGAACGCGGTATCTTGAGAACAACTTGTCCAATTGACTTCAAACTTGAGAAATTGTTTCGCATCAGTAGACGGCCATTGGTGTTGATTTTCATTGAAGTAGTATATAATCCAATATGACTGCCATTGGCCGTCTTGGATTTCACTCACCCATATTGTACCCATCTGGGTTGTGAACCGACATCTTGAGATCTATGCCACCCATCGATTTATAAGCTTCACCATCCAAAATTCCATAAACAACTGCAGACTTGCATTCCAGTGTTACGCTATCCATCACTGTTTCCCAAACCTCCTCAACTTGTCTCGACAATTCCAGATAAATGTCCCTTTCCACATACAGATATCCACTTTCCGAGGTACATTTAAGGAGATATTTGAAGCATAAATGCTGTATGTTCTCAAACAGGCCACTTGGCGGAGGACCTGCTATCTCCTCAGCTTGTTTTGAGATCTGGTTTTAATCACTTGTAACAACAGCTTTTGGATACCGTTCTAAAGACTCATGGTGGAGTATGCCACAAGTTTATATTAAATTCACGAACTCCATGTGATTTTGAAGCAGATTTTCGAAGATATAATTAGTAACTGACCGTATTGAAATGGAAAGAAGTGTTTATATAAAAATAAGGCTGATTATATTTTCTGTTTGATTTTTTCTCTGATAGACCTTCTCCTGTGGCCATGTACATGATAAAAGTCAAGACAGCAGAGACGACAAAACTGCCCAACGAATCTTTGAGAATTTGGAATCCAGAAGCGGGCAATACAGGAAGAACGACCGCTGACAGTGTTCATACTTGCGAAAAGCCATACAAATGTTCGCTCTGTCTAAATAGCTTTTCACAGAAAGGAGAAATAAGAAATCATAAAATAACACACACTGGTGAAAAACCGTACAAATGCTCACTCTGCCCACAAGGTAGTTCAGGTCAAGTAAACCGAGAGGATCACGAAAGAACACATAATGGTGAAAAGCCATACAAATGCTCACTCTGTCCATATAGCTGTTCACAAAAAGTAAACCTAAGGAAACACGAAAGGACACATACCGGTGAAAAGCCATACAAATGCTCACTCTGTCCATATAGCTGTTCACAAAAAGTAAACCTAAGGAAACACGAAAGGACACATACTGGTGAAAAGCCATACAAATGCTCACTCTGTCCATATAGCTGTTCACAGAAAGGACACCTGAAGGTACATGAAAGGACACATACTGGCGAAAAGCCATATAAATGCTCACTCTGCCCATATAGCTGTTTACATAAAGGGAGACTGAAGGATCATGAAAGAACACATACTGGTGAAAAGCCATACAAATGCTCACTCTGTCCATATAGCTGTTCACAAAAAGGACACCTGAAGGTACATGAAAGGACACATACTTGTGAAAAGCCATATAAATGCTCTCTTTGTCCATATAGCTGTTCACAGAAAGGGAGCCTAAAGGAACATGAAAGGACACACACTGGTGATAAGCCATACAAATGCTCACTCTGTCCATATAGCTGTTCACATAAAGGGTACCTGAAGGATCATGAAAGAACACATACTGGTGAAAAGCCATACACATGCTCACTCTGTCCATATAGCTGTTCACAAAAAGTAAACCTAAATAAACATGAAAGGATACATACTGGTTAAAAGCCATACAAATGCTCACTCTGTCCATATAGCTGTTCACAAAAAGTAGACCTAAAGAAACATGAAAGGACACATACTGGTGAAAAGCCATACAAATGTTCATTCTGTCCATATAGCTGTTCACGTAAAGGGAGGCTAAAGGAACATGAAAGAAGACACACTGGTGATAGGCCATACAAATGCTCACTCTGTCCATATAGCTGTTCAGAGAAAGGGTACGTAAAAGAACATGAAAGGACACATACTGGTGAAAAGCCATACAAATGTTCATTCTGTCCATATAGCTGTTAACGTAAAGGGAGGCTAAAGGAACACGAAAGAAGACACACTGGTGATAGGCCATACAAATGCTCACTCTGTCCATATAGCTGTTCAAAGAAAGGGTACGTAAAAGAACATGAAAGGACACATACTGGTGAAAAGCCATATTATAAATCCCCACTGTGTCCATATAGTAGGGACTCCAGTAGAACTGCCCGTTTTTTGTCCATTATTGACTTGTATAAATCTTGTATTTTCTTCAATAAAACTTGTGGAATCTTACCAAAATAGTGTTTTTGTTTTTTACTGAGAATGCTGCTTTATTTTTATTATGAAAATTATTGCAGTGTAGGATACTTCTATAAGAAATAGTTAATTGAACATACCAACTTTCGTAATATGCGCTACACGCTTCAGCGCATGGACGTCATTTTTTCATACATATCGTCAGCTTCTCGATTTTTCCGAAGGTGAGCCAATGAACATATCTGTCTGTCAATAGTACCATCTTGTAGGCAATGAAATTCTGTGTAAGAATATCTTAGCGTCATTTCCGGTTTAATTTTGTGACTCCAACATGTGCTGGATAGAAAACTTTGATGTTGGATTTCTACCTACTTGCGTACGTATCTCTGTTCAACTTGAATGTGAATCAGTCGGTAAAAGTATCATCCTGAATTGGTTAAACAATATTTTTCATATTATCGCCCAGCTCTCTCTCCGATTTTGTCATTCTTTACACCATATCCAATCTTTACGAGATCCCGGCAAATCCAAAATGGCGCCTTCCTTCGTGGGCTTTCGCTGATGCGTCTCAGTGTTCAGCGAGTGAATTTTAGGACATTACGCAGCAAATAAGCCACAGAAATACGAAATCTGCTGCAGCTGTCTTTTTTAGTGAATGAACTTTATCGGAAAGTTTATTCGTAAATTGTTCCCTGAATCGTTTATATTATTTTCTTGCTATAGCCATTGACCCCCGCCAGATAATGAACTCATCTATTGCTTAGCTGCCTAAGGATTGTTGACCCCACGCTGACCTGAGGCTGGCCTGTTCCAAATGCAGTATAGGGGCTTCAGGGTCCAATTTACTGCAAACCATGTAAATTTTGCGCCCATTGATGTTTGGCTACCTATAACTCCACAGACTCCTTTTAATATTTTAATTAACAATATAGAACTGGTATGCCTTCACCCACAACGTTTCCTAGAGCCTGTACACCTATCAACAGCCTCATCCTATTTTCATAGTACTTTAAAAACAGTTGAATACCCATGATGGATCAATAGGTCTCAATAGAACTGTATATTCTATATTTTCTTCTTCATCTTCTCTCTTTGTACAGGTCATCTAGAGTATATCGTCATGCACATATTTTGTTCTGCATTTCAGAAACCTCCTCACCGGGCTGCTTAGCTACTAATGACATCCATTCTGGCCTGCAAAACTCCCTCATGGTCGCAGATACTGGTCAGAGCATTTTCCCCATGCAATAATGTTGCAAACTGCAGCAGCTACCCCACATTGTCGTGCCCGAATAAAAGAGAAATATTTGACAGACAGATAATTGCCTTGGCTCATCTTCGGAAAAATCGAGAAGCTGACGATATGTGTGAAAAAATGATGTTCATGCGCTGAAGTGGGTAGCACATATTACGGATTTCTTATAGAAGTATCCTACACTGCCATAATTTTCATAATGAAAATAAAGCAACATTCTCAGTAAAAAACGAAGAAACACTATTTTCGTGATTTTGGTAAGCTTTACTAGTTTTATTGAAGAAAATACAAGATTTATACAAGTCAATAATGGACAAAAAAAAGTATTTTCGCCCGACTACTGTCAGTTCTACTGGAGTCTCTACATTAATACAGGACAAACAAACGACACTGCAGTTTTGCGTCTTCAATATGGCTATTGCTGAATATGCAAATTTATGTAAATTTGCTATTAAAGTTGATCAATCGTGTACCAGTTATGCATTTTCTGCAGAAGGATCATTTTGGAAGAATGTAGGAGTGTTGTTGTGATTGCAAATGGGTTAAAATGCAGTCCACATGACAACGTGTAATTCAATTCCGAGATTGTTTTTATATTAGGAACCACATCATATGCAAATCTATGCAAATTAGTTGGAGAGATGGGCCAGTCCTGTCACAACTATAGCTTCTCTCCATAGCATAGATTGTTCAAATTTAATTTTGGTCAAATATCTATAATATTAGCCCTAAAAACTGGATATATTGAAAGACACTGTGGTGTAGCGTCTCAATATGGTTATTGCTGAATATGCAAATTTATGTAAATTAGCTACAGTAATAGGCCAATCATGCATCAGTTATGCATATCCTGCATAAGTTTTACTAGTCTTTGGAAGAATGTAGGATTGTTCCTCATGTGAATGCAATGGATTGGAAAGTGGTCGACATGAAAACATGCGTTTTACAATTTCGAGACATTTTTGGTACAATAAACCGCATCATATGCAAATTTATGCAAATAGGTTCAAAATATCCAAACATCTGCTGAGAAAACATTTTCCGCATGTATCGGAGCCACCAAATAGATGTGGCAAATTTCATCGAAATATGATTAATAGAACTGAATATGAACTTAAATTGGTGTTATATGGGCTTGATGGGTACTTCTTTTCCCGCGAAGCGGACCAAACCGGCAACTTCAGGCAGCTCTATATTCGTCAATATTCACCCGATTATGATAATTCAAACTGCATTAGTCTTGTAATGATTCCAGCTTTCAAAAGCCCAGAATTAAACAACTGTGAAAGTTAAATGAAATTTCTACTGGAGTCCCTACATATAGCTGTTCACAAAAATAACGTTAAACCCTATTCACTCACTCACTCACTCACAAAAATAAACCTGAATGAGGCTTGCATAGTGCGCGTTCTGGCTTTCTCGTATTCATTTTATTATGGATTGTTTAACAGCGAAAAATTCTGGTTCGAGATGATATGTAAAAAAAGCATGGTGAAATACATACGAAATTGCCAAAAATGGAGGTAAAGTCCAATGTTCCATGTCAAACATGGTAATATTAGTTACATGTGTGTACGGAGCAGACTTTCACTATCAACATGTGGACCTAAAGAGAACATGCAACAATATTACGCACATTTCACGGTATCTACCAGTGGACATTTTGGAGAAGCGCAAGGGCGTATTTGAGAGATTGAGGGCCTATATTGTATCCAAATAGGTCATGTAGGGTCTCATTTTGAAGCTCTTGTGGTGTAGACGACGACTTCAGGGATGACCATTTCATCAGTGACGTCATCATTAGGAGTAGTAGCGAACTCGGGCATTTTGGGAATGGACGTAGAGACTGAAGCGCGCTGGCGTAGACCGGGAACTGTGGGAAAAGGACATGGGAATGGCTGTTTTAGCCTCGAGATGGAACACTATTGGTCCGAATGGGGTGTCAAAGTGGAGTGCTCCTGGAGGAGCCTTCGAATGGACTGGTGGGTTGTGGAAGTAGAGGCTATGTCACGCATACGCAGTGCTAAAAGTTCATGGGAACGGACGTTTCGGGTTCGAGATGATCCACTATTGGTCCGAATGGGTCGTATGGGGTGCTGAATATAACTGAATTTCTGGTTCATGAAAATATGCTCCCTGGACTAATGCTGTATTTTTTAGGCATTTATAGGGAATATTTTCTCGTCATGAGAATATGACACCTCAAACAAAAATCAGACTTGATACTTTCAAATGAGCAATCTTCCAAATATCTTTGCGAAAATATAATTTTGTTTTGAGGTGACATTTTTGTTACAAGAGAACATTCTCCTTATAAATGCCTCAGAAATACAAAAATATGCCAGGGAGCACATTTTGATGAAATGTAAACTCATTTGTATGCAACTGACAATCGTAATTGTTTCCAGGCTGATATTTCAGTACATATTCTTCAAGCAAAATATGTTTTGCAGGTTTTGGATTGAAAAAACACCCCAAAACAGCTTCATTACCGCCACACACAAAGGAGTTTTTCGTATGTAAACATCACACATCCTTTATATAATTGTACTGAAAATAAAACCAAAAATATTTCTTTTGTATGTATATCATGTTTCATTCATGTTGGGTTTATTAAACGAAGATTTCAGAGAATGTACCAAGAAGAACATTCTTTGTAATTTCCAGGGCAAGTTTTCTTCGCAATTAATGGAAAGAACGGCCTTTTCCCTATTCAATTTTATTGACATCATTTTCAAAATTTGATAAAAAAAAGAATTTCTTTTAACAGCAGAATGAGAAATTCTTTTGTGAAAATCTCCCTAAAATGGTTCTAGACTCTTTGAAATGAAGTAATATTTTCCGCAGCAGGGTTTCATCCAGTGATGATTTGGGACCCAATTTCGTCTCTTTCACAAAAAGGACCAAAGCTCCTGCTCCCCCGTTATTACAAAAACTAAAAATCCAAATGGAAATTAATTAAATGTGCGTAAAATGATATTTTATCTTAGTAAAGATGAAAGTCAGTCTTGATATTGGGGCTAACGTTTTATTTATTACATAATAAAGATTCATTTTATTTTTGTCATTGATTCGTCTTGGATCGCATGGCATGACTGATGATATATTCGGAGTCATGTTGCTTGACTAGTAGGCTCAAAGCCGCCTATTTGTGAGTATATACCAAGCAGCTAAACATGACGTGTTTACTGTACATGATTACTCTGTAACTTGTTTTCTTCACCCACTTGGTATATATTCACAAGTTGGCGCTAGGACTATGCACAGTGTGAACTGCTCTCAGCAGATCAACTGCTCTCAGCAGATCAGACTTCACATAAGGCAGGTAGTCAGTCACCACCTGACGACGAAGACAGTATAATTTTTGAAAGCTTGTAAATATATTCATCATTGAGCTAGCTATATATATATATAGCTAGCGTATCTAATTCCGCTTAACACTATGATTCAGAGTTTGGTCTGATTCGCTCGACCAATGTTTGATCTTCCGGGCCTTAGTTGGGTTATCTCGTCCTTTCCTTGACTTATTATTTATCTATTTAAAATCGGTAGCTGAGGGACTAACGTTGGTAAGTGAAACGCCATTGGAATCGTAATCCCGAGATAGTCTGGAGATATTATAAGTCATTCTCAGCCGTATGTGGGTCCGAATGAGCCGAAATCCCGATAAGCTTCTCGGTCATCCCTGCCTCGACGTTTGATGTTATTCGTCGCTCAACTCCTGTCTGGCGAAATTTTGCTAATCCTAAACTGGACATCACGACGAATTATTTAGTTCTAAGCCAGGAAGATAAAATTACATCTTATCGTTGTGTCTAACCGATAGGGGAATTGTCGGCCTCTGGTATGGTTGACATGACCAAAAGCGGATTTCCTAGCCGATAGAAGCCGAAATCGACCGTTCTATTGTATTTTGCTGATACAGGTAACTGGACAACTCGCTTGTCTCCTGATGTATTTTGTTGAGTTTGCATTCTTGTTAAACACAATAGAACTTAACTGGGTACTTGATATAAGGATAATGTTGCGAATACAGGCGCACAGATCCAATGTTTTGTAGCTACAACTTCACATTTTGGGATATTTCATATATTTAAATAATGTAGAGATTTGGTAAAAATAATTGAGTGATATTGATTTTTTTATTTTGCTAATAATATATCTTTTATTATATCGCGAAAGGCTTTTTAATATATAAAGAATGTGATCTGTCAAAGAAATCTAAAACCCAGAATATACCTGAGCCCTGCTCCACCGTCACCTCCCCTCAGCTCAATCGCAAAGTGTGGGAAGTTATTCATTTGATAATCGCAACACGAGATTGTTATTTGTAACTTACCTAACTTCTGCTTTTTTGGATGAATAAACCGAGGGAATATGAGTATGATGGGTTTAAAGGACCATCCAGCCAAGTTGTGTTCCTGTCTTAAATATAGACTTCACTGTCTGATATGTTGTGATGACATGTACGAATGGCTCTGTTTCTGTCGTTATTTATTAGTCGTCTCTTGCCATTATTTTTCACACTTTCAGTGTTTTTCCTTTCGGATAATGCAGAGAATATATTTGCATATTACGCATGGAGGATATTAATTGTTTGAATATGAAAGTCATACAAATCGAATATTCTATCGGGATACTTTCAAATATCGAAGTGCAGAGATCTGGTATATAGATATGAATAGCATTTTGTTAAATTTTATTTTTTGCTTCTCTTCGAAATTAGGTTTCTTACTTACAGCCCTTTTAGCAGAATGTAATGTGTTATAACTGAAGGGAAATTAAAATAACTAACAAAACGAATACACCCCTTCCTACCGCCCCGTCCTTCACTCGCGGATTAATTTATAGATCTAATCAGTCCGATCGAAACAGTAGACTACACAGACTGCCACCCAAAAGGAACTGAGTAAAAAAATAGAAAACAGAAAGCTGACTTTGGAGGCTCCAGGCTCTATTTTGCGTCAGCAGCTTTTGGCGACGGAAGTCTATAAAGCCATGAATGGGATTAGCCCTAAATACACCCAGGAACTGTTTAGTGTGAAAGACAGAAAATACAACCTAACAAGAAACAAACAGTTAGACATTCCACTTTGCAAAACAACTAAACAGGGCCTAATATCCATCAGGTATGCTTTACCGCAGCATATTCAAAGTGCAGAAAGCCTCTCAATTTTCAAAAATCTTGTGCTGAGTTGGCAAGGACTGGAGTGAATATATATAAATATACATCACATATTCCATTCATTCATTCATTCATTCATTTTTTATTTGTATATTCGTATAATGTATATATTTCCCTGTTTTTACATGTTATTTGTACTTTTACTCGGTTATTTGTGTCGGTGATAAAAGCTCCTGTGTGAGCTAATGTTCCTGATTTCGTTAACCGACGTTAAATAAACTATCTTATCTTATCTTATCCAGCTGTGACATTTTCAAATGTTAATTAAGATTTTATACCCTGTTTTCCAACTACCTATTTTCTCTGCACTTATTATTTCAATAATTCTTGTCCGTTGGAATGAATAATCTTTGCTAAATGTGGTTGTATGTATTGCGAGAGAGTGTTGTTGAGGTTTAGCGAAGAAAAATGCCGACAACAATTGAATACATTTGTAAACACGAGAGATGATAACTGACCCAAGTTCGTGTTTATCAAACAGTGTGTTTTTTTGTTTCTTTCATCTTTCTAGTGTGAACATTGCATCACAGTGTAGTCGTAACGTAGTCAGGGACACACAACATGAGATAACAACATTTATTTCTAGATTGATGCTGATATATGATTTTTTTAGTTCATAACTAACCGTCTTTATTTATATTATAATTATCCCATAATTATCGGACAACTATATCCGTATATCCGTGGCTACATGATTCAGTCTGGCTGGGGGATAACTTAATTATTAAAAGTTTTGGTGAATTCAATGGGTTCGGGAGAAAACCCCCACGGAAAGCCCCGACTGACAAAGTACCCACGGACAAAAACTCCCACGGCCCAAACCCAATCGACGCTATAGTAAGCGACATTTCGTCACGCGATATATCGGCGCGCGACATACCGGCACCAAGTGAAAAGTACGACATTTCGGCACTCTTTCCAGGCCAAATTAGGCTAAAAATGAAAATGTTCACATTCTTCTTGTAACATATATTTAACATATAAACAGGTGAGCTTTCTAAACCAACTGCATATGTGAAAAAAGTTGCCGAAATTTCGCTTATATTCGCGGTTGAAGAATCTACAACTTGGTAATCCTTAGAATGATCTGTTTATATGTTAATCGTATTTTAAAGAAGATGTGAGAATCTTAATTTTTAGTATAATTTTGCCTGTAGTAGAAAGGTGCTGAAATGTCGCGTGCCGAAAAGTCGTGCTGTTCACTTTGTGACGAAATGACCGTTTGCCCGGAAGTGACCCCAGACCCGGAAGTGATGTCATCTGACGTCATCCGTGACGACGTCGGAACATCACGTCAAGTCACGCCACGTGATGTAATCAGCCTCACCCTCAATACGACAAAATTTCCGCTTTATTTACTACTGATGAACTATGTTCCTGTTACCACCTACGATAGATGCCTACAGTAGACCTAAATGCTTTGCACGCTTGATAGTAAGAGCTATTATGCAAAGAATAAGGGGTATTTTCAAATTTGTAACAAAATGGATGTTCTGTTCTGAAAATAATAGTCAGGAGACATGAGCGATGACTTACATAATGCGACGTGCGACGCAATTGTCCGCCGTGAGTCGCATTTGAAGGAAATTTTCAAACAGGAAGTGCAACGAACGTTCGGGTCACGTTCTCGCCGCCGTCTGCCGATAGATTAACCTAGGGATTCGCGACGCCCAACGGACATTTGCTTAGCGTGTCGCGTTTGTGAATCCCAACACACAAATGCGATAAATATAGTCTATAAGTCGCAGACGGTGATGAGACATGCCTCGATTATACAGTTCGTTGTATTCGTTCTATCGGAATTATTTGTGCACTGCCCTTCAGTGCGCATGACCATGGATAAATTCAAAGAATTCTTCAGATTAAGGGATTTCTTTACCTTCCACCCGCAGAAAAAAATAAGTCTATACAAAAATAATCAGATATATATATTTTTTTCGAATCAATCAGAGAAATTCAGGGATATGGGATTTTAGGGAGCAGTTGAAAATGTACACCTAGTATACAACCTGAGAATAAAGTAAACAGTAAACATTTAAATCTTTTACATATATATGTTGCCACATGTAGCCTGATTGAAATTAGCCTCAGGAAACGCCCATTCACAATACCGATTTCTGGCAATAGCAAATCTTATGTTAAATATGGGAGAATGCCTCAAAATCAAAAATGTATAGGAGGGCTGAACATCTAGTGTATATTTGACCAAACACTTACTCATTCACAACTGTATAAGCATTACTAGATATGCATGGTTATATATTTGACCATACAATTGGATAAATTAATCTTTCACAACACTGTTCAGGACCGTGCGGACTTCGAGGTAACTGCCGAGCTGTTGACCTACCCTCATTGATCTGCCGTTGATCTTTAACTCAGGAGTGAATGGGCGTCTCAGGTTTTTTAGTCGATATAATTTGATACACAGACGATAAAACGATGGTGTTCGTATTGGTGTGTGGAACCCTGCAATAGCATCATGCCTGTCCTAGGTCTTATATAGTCCAGTCAGCAACAGCCAGCTTTCTACGGAGGAACAGACGTCATCTACTAAGAACTGCAGAGCCTTCCCCTGAAATTACACCTGACCTCGAGCCGTGTTTTGCGGGTGTAGATTTGTCCTCATCCAGGTAAACCAGAGTGGCTTCCCCCTCTTCTCCAGCACATCCCAGAGGAAACATACAGACGGCATTCACAGCATTTCTTACTACAAGATCCGGGCGAAGTGTGAAACCCCCTAATAGACTGGATCTGTGAACTATGTTGAGTTTTGTGAGGTAAAGTGGTTAACCATCTTTGAAATTAAGTTTACGTGTAAATTGCTGAGTAAATAGGACTACTCAACATCGTATCTTGGCTTAGCGAAGCGTGAAATGTAACAGTATCTGTTCTGCCTACACTGTGCATGTACCGTACCATACGACATCTGAACTCAACTTTCAGCAAAGTGTGAAAGTTAATAGCAAGTGTACAGCCTATACTTTATACATTGTATTCTTTTGCGTTGGAGCTCTATCACAGTGTCACTGATCAAGCTCAATCTTCACTGTGCACAGAACAAACATTTATAGGACTGCTAGTTCGCTATCACCTATTGGAAATCGTGTGCTCTAATATTGGATTAAGTATTTGTTCTAGTTCATTACGGAACATTATGAGACCGTTGTCTCTTCTTTATTTAAAAAACGGGGTGCGGGGCGGGGCGGGGGGGGGAGGTGTTGTAGGTCTACATGTTATCCTGCTTTGGGACTTTACAACCCCACAGTTTTTACCCCTCGGGCAGATTCTGCCCGAGCGGTATTGTCGTTGCCTCCGCCGTCTGTCCGTCCGTCTGTCCATCTGTATCCTTGTAAACACATTATCTCAAAAAGTCCTTCACTCACAACAATGAAACTTCATACAGTTGTTTAATACAGCCAGTACCAGAAGCCTATTGAAAGTCGGTGTAATCGGATGTGTTTTTCAGGAGTTCTGCCCCTTTATACATGTCTGTTGGTCCATATCCTTGTAAACACATTATCTCAAAAAGTCCCTCACTCACAACAATGAAACTTAATACAGTTGTTTACTACAGCCAGTACCAGAAGCCTATTGAAAGTCGGTGCCATGGGATGTGTTTTTCAGGAGTTTATGCCCCTTTATACATGTCTGTCTGTCTATATCCTTGTAAACACATTATCTCACAAAGTCCTTCACTCACAACAATGAAACTTCATACAGTTGTTTAATGCAGCTAGTACCGGAAGCACCACAGACCTCCACACTACCATAGACCACATCTACAGTAACGCCCCCAATACATCAAGTGGAGTGTTGGCGAGTTACTTCTACCACAAACCTGTGTGGATTGCTGTGAATAGACAGTAATCTTTCGACTACATCTACTATCGGTAATCACTGCTCTATTGCTATATTGTTTTGTCTGTGTATGAACTATATCATACAGGTAAAATTATGCCCACCCCAAATAAGTGAGTTGTTGGGGTCAGAAACATTATTTCCGCTATTGGTCTGGGCCCGGCCCGAGGGGTCCCGATGGCGATAGCCTACATGTCATGTTTTTGAACTCGTCCAGTGTAACTATTCTAGCCAATGTGAATCGCGTACTCGGCTCACGTGTGTTTCGGCTGCGTGGTTAGGCGCCATTTTGAGTCGGGGTGGAATTGAACGAAATCTCAGCA
>JAVTVY010007474.1:0-48105 GCA_036873755.1 Hanleya hanleyi | reverse complement strand
AAACGATCAGCCAGCCCACTCAGCTGTGCCTAGCAGACGATGGAAGTGGTATGAAACGGAAATAAAGACAAAGGCGATCCTAGCGGCCAAGGCCGGAACCCTGTATTGTGCAAGTCCCGCATTCAATAGGATTTTAAAATTCAGTCAACAAAAGTGTGCACTCAACATGTTATCTTGAAAACAAATAACATGGTTAACTTTCAATTTCTTAGCTTACGGTTTTACTGTATGCATTACTGATTGAAATTAACCACACACAAAAATTGACCCTTCACCATGCTGATTTCTTGCAATAGGGATAAGTGTCAATATTGCATGTTAAAAGATAGGGGAAAACCTCAAATCCAAAGTGTAGGTAGGCTAAAAATCAAGTGTAAATTTGGATTTTTCTGTCAGATGAATTATAGCTGTTGATGACAGTTTTGAGTGATTTACTGAGTTTATTATTCATTCTCAAGTGATATAAATGTTCATTTGCCTATAAATATCGATTTTGTGGGATATATGAGGGTGACTTCTGGTAAACGAAAGGTAACAGGACCTTTCAAGACTTGCTATGTTTGGTTATTTTCAGGTGTCTGAGCATGGTCGTGGCGTGGCGGGAATTGCCAACATGTTGACCTTGACAAGGATCCATAATAGTCTTTTTGCGGCCTCATCCATGCGACGGTATTTGTGTGTTAATGTCATTTTTGTGATCAGCATAACCTGATGGACCAGTCTATACTGTTTTTATAAATATTTACAGGACTTCAGTTGGAAATCAACTGCTGTAAATGTCGTATTATTCAAGGGGGATTAACTTACTATAAAATTTTTTATTGCAAACAAGTTTTCGGTAAAAAATCAGTTCTCATGAATATGTCTCCTTACTTTGTTATTTCATCGACCACTGCATAATTGTTATTCTGCATGGCTCGGTTCATCTCATTGGGGGTCACAGTGATCGAGACATTCAAACAAAGATCACACTGGAAGTTTGTGTCTGTTGGATTAACTCAACCCGGGAGTATGCCTCAAACCCTCCGGGGACTACCTCCTAAACTTAGCCAGACCCAAACCCAAACCTTATATAGTTCAGGAGCTTACCTCCTGCTATTATTATTGAACCCATTCACTCACCCCGGGAGTATGCCCCAACCCCTTGGGCACTGAGTCCCCCCATGTCTCCTAAACCAAGCCTCACCCCATCCTCAACCCAATATATTCTGGCTGCTTACATAATTCTGCAATTATTGTACCCAGTCATTCACCCTGGAGGTATGCTCTCACCCCCTTGGCATGGAGTCCCTCCCTCTATCTCCTAAACTAAGCCTTGCCCCACCCCAATCCTAATATATTCCGAAAGCTTACATTATGCTATAATTATTGAACCCATTTGCTCGCCCTGGCATTGAGCCCATCCCCCTATCTTCTAAACTAAGCTTTGCCGCAACCCATACCTAATATATCCTGAGAGCTTATGTCACATTTTGTGAACCCATTCTCCCTCCCCCGTGTATACATGTCCCCACAAGCCAGGAACTGAGCCCTCTTATCTTTCAAACTATTCCTTGCCTCGTCCCACCCTCAACCGTCATATATTCCGGAATTTTACACCAGGCAACAATTATGGAACTCGTTCAACAGGAGTATGACCCCACCCTGGGGACTGAGCCCTTCCCTATCTCCTTGGCTATTAGCCTCACCCCAGCCCTCTTATACTCTGGGAAATTGATTCATTCTACAGTTATTGAGCCCATTCACTTTCATCAAAAGTGTGTCCCCTCCTAAACTCAACATTGCCCCAGCCCCATCCCTTATATATTCCGGAAGCTTAAATCATGCTACAATTATTGAACCCATCCACTCCAGAGTTACTGAGCCTTCGTCAATCTGATAAGGCTTGTATAACAATGAATGATGAGGCATCAACAGAATTCAAAGAAAAAAAGTAGTTATTGAATAAATTTTTATTTCCCATTCCATAGTGCAAAGTGGTTGTAGCTGGGTGTGTTTGTAATGTAGGTATTCCACTATTGATTTCATAATTATGTGTAATGACCAAATCTTGTTTTCAGAATGAAGACTAAAGCAGCTTATTTTGTGTCACTTATTTTCCACAGAATGGTGAATTTTGCCCGAGATTATGCCACAAAAAGAGAAGCCTTCGGCCAAATCATCGAAAAATATCCACTCCATGTACAGATCCTAGCCAAAATGGAGGTAATAAAGTCATCCTCAAAGGGTTGATATTATTACAGTTACTCAGAGAGAAAAACACAACTGATTAGTCAGGGTAGCTTTTATATATTTATCAAGCACTGTTTATTTACCATGCACAGAGTCAAGAGAACCTAATATTGTCTGGGGAATTGCAAAAAGTTGTTCACGGTCTTGAAAGATGGTTGAATTTTATTATTGGGTCAGGAAAATTGAACTCTAGTCAGAAATATATATTCTTCGCTGCTTGTGTTGGTTGTTATCTTTCCATGTGTCATATTGAGGTGCCATTTTGCAACAATCAGTTTACGACAAGTGCTCTCCTAGTTGTGGAATTGTGTGGCCAGAATGGTCTACCATTCATCTTTTCCATTAAAGATAGTGCCACGGCACTGTAGCGCTCATCTGGCTATAACTGGAGAAAGTGGCTGCGAGAAATTTTTACTGAAGAACTGCGATAGATGAGTTTCTAACTTGCGTTGTCTCCCCTGAACAAAATGGCAACATAGTCGATTTCACAGGAGGTCAAGCTGCAAATTCATGATTGTAATTGGAGGTTATGGAATAAAGGCAATTATACCAAAATATAATGTGTGATTGTCAGTAAAGCTGTATAAGCAATAACCAGAACCAATTTTTATTATGTGATTGCAGTCGTTCGTCCGTCTGTCCACTTCGTGTCCGGACAGTACATTGGACAGTTTTTAACCTACGATTCCAATATTTTGTGGGTATATGCACCAGGGGGAGACATGTCGAGCACGAAATATGTGCGACTGGGTTGTTACGATGGCAATGAGATGCAACAGGACATTTTTCCAATGAAAGTAATCTCTGGTGAGGTATGGCCTAACCAAGACATACCCCCATCTGTCGGCGAAGATGTAAAAGATAGTGCCACGGCACTGTGGGTCATCTGTCTGTAACTGGAGAAAGTAGCTGTGAGAAATTTTTACTAAAGAACTAGTAGATAGACGGGAACGTAACACCATTTGAGACTAACTATATTTATTCTACACGAGCTTTCGCAGATAAATCTGCTTCCTCAGGTGTAGAATAAATATAGTTAGTCTCAAATGGTGTTACATTCCCGTCTATCTACTAGTTTAATAGACTAACACGGCTACCCCACAAATCCTTACTAAAGAACTGCAATAGATGAGTTTCTAACTTGTGTTGTCCCCCCTGAACACTATAAAATGATCCATGCAGTTATTTCCTGAGATTTTACGATAAAGTTTCATGGGAAATTCAAGATGCGGCAATATTGGATTTTCGAAATGAACCAAAAAAAGGTATCTTGCACAACTGGACCACAAGGGGAACCTGTGTATCAACATCCATGCAGTAATATCCTAAGAATTTACGATAACAAAATTTCATGGGAAAATCCAAGATGGCCACCTGGTGGCCATATTGGATTTTTCAATCAGACCATATATGTTATCCTGCACAGCTAGACCCCAAGGGCAACCTCTGTACCAAATTTGAGAAAGATCCATGCAGTAGTTCCTGCGAAATCACGATAACAATGTTTCATCTGGAAATCCAAGATGGCCGCCTGGTGGCCATATTGGATTTTTCAATCAGACTACAAATTGTATCTTGCGCAACTAGATCCCAAGGGGAACCTCTGTACAAAATTTGAGAACGATCCATGCAGTAGTTCCTGAGAAATCGCGATAATGTTTCATCTGGAAATCCAAGATGGCCGCCTGGTGGTCATATTGGATTTTTCAATCAGACCGCAAATTGTATCTTGCGCAACAAGACCCCAAGGGGAACCTGTGTATCAAATTTGAGAAAGATCCATGCGGTTCTTCCTGATAAATCATGATAACGAAGTTTCATAGGGAAATCCAAGATGGCCGCCTGGTGGCCATATTGGATGTTCGAGTCAGAGCAGGAAAGGTATCTTGCACAACTAGACCCCCAAGAGGAACCTGTGTACCAAATTTGAGAAAGATCCATGCAGTAGTTAACGAAAAATAATGATGACAAGATTTCACTGGCAAATTCAAGATGGCCACCTGGTGGCCATATTGGATTTTTCAATCAGACCACAAATTGTATCTTGCACAACTAGACCCCAAGGGGAACCTCTGTACCAAATTTGAGAGTATGCAGTACTCCCTGAGAAATCGAGATAACAATGTTTCATCTCGAAATCCAAGATGGCCGCCTGGTGGCCATATTGGATTTCTGAATCAGACCACAAAAGCATCTTGCACAACTAGACACTAAGGGGAACCTGTGTATCAAATTTGAGGAAGATCCACAAAGTAGTTCCTGAGAAATTGCAATAACAATGTTTCATGGGGAAATCCAAGATGGCCGCCTGGTGGCCATATTGGATTTGTGAATCAGACCACAACAGGTATCTTGCACAACTAGACCACAAGGGGAACCTGTGTACCAAATTTGAGAAAGATCTATGCAGTAGTTCCTGAGAAATCGCGATAACAATGTTTTAATGGCAAATTCAAGATGGCCGCCATGGCGGCCATATTTAAAATCGTATCGACACGGCATGAACAAATTCTGGTGTACTCATTGGGGGGAACATGCATGCCAAGTTTCAGCTTAATCGGCCAAGCGGTTTCAGAGAAGAAGATGTTTACGCACGACGGACGACGCACGACGCACGACGGACGACGGACGACAGACAATCAGGCCATGACATAAGCCCATCGGGCCTTCGGCCCAGATGAGCTAAAAACTGGATGAATCCTTTTCACTGGAGAATAGAGCAACCTCGTACTCTGTATTCTACTATGATGCCATGGTGTAATATCAAACAGAATTGGACATTGCCCAGTATTGATTGAAGGTCACTAGAACAAGGTTAATGAGGCTGTGAAAACCCAGGCTTGCACAGTGGTAATCAAAATTTTCTGAATAAAGTCAAGTATGACAGTCTTAGAAATCGCAGAAAACTGGTATGGATCCATTCCAATTGATTATTTATCCTAGCAGATTTATTGGCATAGAATTAGCTGGAAATGAGTGTGCAGGAAATTACTTTCGAGGAGTCTGATAACCCACAGACATGTTACATTTATTGTTTTTGTTCGGTACATGATGTGTGATACATCTGAAATCGTGGAAACCCTGTATTTAATTGGTCAGTATTCTGATACCTCCAAGAAAAAGAAAAAACATCACTGATTTTTGTACTGAACCCCCTTTACCATACCTTCAAATTAAGAACGAAGGGAAATTCTGATTGAATTTTCAAAGATTGACAATACTTCAGCTTATTAATGTGAACTTCGTACCGATTTCCTGTGTTAGGGCTGTAGTAGTATCTGTTAAATCTACTCGAGAAGGGCGGCTATTCAATCATACAGGCTGCATGAGACTTCTATGGTTGATCTTCTCAGCACATCAGGGGGGACAACTCTGGCAACTTCAGCACATCAAGGGAGACAATACCAGTAAATAGTAACCACACTTTGCTGTCTGGGTGAGACTGTTGTGGAAGATTGCAGGCTGGTGACATAAATCAAGCTTCGTAACCAGATTCATATATATCACACCACAGGTTACATTTTTACCTCAAAAGATTACGACTTTAGCTACATATGGTGTGTTTACCTTGAGCTAAAATATTCCTGGCTCTAGTTCTATCGTTGAGAATGCCATTGTTATGTCCCTTTATTTACCTTTTCTTTGGTCTAGTTTGTGATATATCTACCTAGTATAATCCGTGGCGTGTCCTCCTCCTCCTCCTTCTCCGCTTTACTCACTGCACAGTGAGTCGCATAGGTGTGGCGCGGGATAGGGTGGGGCGAGAGACCTGGGGTTTTCACTACCTTAGATTCCATGGGCCAGGCTTGCACCCTACAGTAGAATGGGTCGACTGCGCATGCGCGATGAGTAGTATAGAAAGGGCACGCGATCTCCCTAGTGTATCTAATCACAGTCAAGGTATGACTTGGCTCAACCTTAACATCTAATCATATTCCGGACTGGTATTGAGCTCCCGCACAGAACAAAGTGAAGAATTTATGTCTGTATCCATCTTCTATAATGTCACTGGTGACCTCTCACTGATGTCTGGGTGAGTTGTGCCAGAACTTAAAGAAACTGTTCATCAAAATGTGTGAATAAACCTGAATTTATTGAAGTTATATCAATATGACAACTGGATAGACAACGAGCACTGATCATTAATTCAGTTACTACACGGTATGGAGGTAGAAAAAAGTTGTTTTTACCCAATAAAATCAAGAATATATCAAACTAAGAGACCTCCTGCATAGGCGACCATGGACATATATATCCGAATCGGATGATATAAAAATTTGCATAATAATAGATGACATGTTTTGTTCCGTATTAGAAATTAGACTAGACTAGACTTGCATTGGAAAATCATTGTTACATCATGTAACAACATATAAGCTAAGTCACCAAAATATTTTGGAGTATTCTGATGAACAAATCAAAAGTGATAAACAAAACAACCTTCTTTCTGACATGCTCACAGGAGAGGTTTGGTGGTAATTTCAGGTGGAGGCAAGGGCTGCTACTCTGTTTCTCCTGGAGGTCTCCAAGCTCCTTGGTCGAGAAGATATGAACATGGCGTCTGATCACGAGAAAGCAATGTTACGGTTGCTCACTCCTCTGCTCAAACTGTACACTGGGAAACAAGTGAGTGTATTTCACATGATTATTTGTATTTGTATTTGTATTTATTTTCAGAAACCCACAGGCCTGGGGCCCACTTACAGGACTGATAACAGGAACAAACATATAATAACAATATAAGAGATTAATAAAGGAGAAATAATATAAGAATTAATAACAATATAAGAGATTAATAAAGGAGAAATAATATAAGAATTATGTATGGCAAACCCTCTAATAATTCAATCACAGGAAGTGAAATTTTGCATTATTAAATCTGTGGTTAATCAAATGTACAGGAAGATGAAAAAAATGGTTTAAAATCATGCAAATAATTCAATATTTCTTCATTGTTTCAATGATTTTAATCATATTTCTACCAGTTATCACCGATTAAATGCATGCCTCCATGTTGTATCGTAGACAGAGTTGAAAATCTAAAATTTAAGGGCAAAGCTCACAGTGGCTCAAACCTCACTGCACCAAATCAAGCTATTGTCTGATATTTATATCAGAAAATTCAGATTTTTCTCATTTGAATGTTTCAGAATTCTCTTTACCAAAAAAAAAAGTGAAATACATAATTCCCCAAAAAGTCAAACACAGGAAGTTTACCGTTCAACTCTGTTATTCAAACACAGAGATAAAGTAACAGTCCCATTCTTCTTTCAAATTGAAGAAAAGTCATATAATGACAAAATGTGACACTTTGTAGCTGGTGCCATGAAAAATATTTCCAGAAATAAGCCATTTTGTTCTGCGCTTCCTGTGATTGAATGTGTAGTTTGTAATCCAATTTATCCCCAAACTCTTGTTTCTGCTTGGTACAAAATCAAGAAAAAGAGCAGGATATGACCCATAGCCCTGTTGAGCAGAATGAGATAAAATTTTGCGAGTGTTCATTTTATTGTTGTATTGCAGGCTATGTCAGTAGCATCAGAAGGCCTGGAGAGTTTTGGGGGTCAGGGATACATTGAAGACACAGGATTACCTCTACTCTTACGTGATGCACAGGTAAAATCGGTATTTGAACGTCATTTCATCAGAGGCCACTACAGCTGTCCATTGTTATAATTGGTGAGCTGTTGCTCTCTCTGAAGATGCACTATACATAGTGATATACAGTGAAACTTGTGAATACCGACACCTGGGTAAACCGACCATCCTCTAAATACCGACCTTGTCCTGGTCTCAGTACTTAAGTTTGAAATATTTTGAACCTTGATAAACCAGAACCCTGTCAATACTGAACTGTGATCTGGTCCCAGGCATGGTCGGTACACACAGGTTTCATTGTATCTCTACGTGAGCTTAGGACCCATACTGGAAAGTAGTTACATATGAAAGATATTTCATATATCAGCTAAATCTTTGGGAAGACTTGGTTAAATTCTGTAATAGTTCAGTAAATATCAGAATTGATACAAGATTCATACATTATCAGTAAAATGAGAAGGTTAATTAACTGTATGCTCAATATTAACACGTTTTGAGAAGTTGTGATCTGTGGTGTTCGAGGGTGATCAAATTTATTAGAAGATGTGATTGAAACCATTGAATATAGCAGCAACACCATTGCAGTGAATCCATGGAATATTGCAGAAAAATCACGGAATATTGCAGCAAAACCATGGAATATTGCAGCAAAACCATGGAATATTGCAGCAAAATGATATGGCAGCGAAACCATAGAATATTGCAGCACAACCATAAAATATTGCAGCAAAACCATGGAATATTGCAGTGAAACATGGAATATTGCAGCAAAACCATGGAATATTGCAGCAGAAATAAAGAATATTGTAGAAAAACCATGGAATATTGCAGTAAAAGTCACAGAAGTGTGGTAAAAGTCATGGAAATATTGCATTGAAACTCATGAAAATATTATGGTAAAATTCAAGAGAATATTCTATAAAAGTCTGACATGGATGTATTGAGATATGCATACATCGTTAAAAGTTCCTCCCCTTTTATATTTCTTCCACCAGGTGTTGACTATATGGGAAGGTACGACAAATATCCTGTCTCTGGATGTTCTACGTTCTATGATCAAATCTAAAGGTCAGGTACTGAAGGATTACTATGAAGACATTCAAACAAAGCTGGCGGTGTCACAGGGGAAATCTGAACTCAGTGATTGTAGCGCTAGAGTCCAGGCAGCTGCAGGAGACATTCTGAAGTTTGCTCAAACAAATACAGATCACTTAGAAGTGGCAGCCAGAGACTTCGCATTTAGTCTTGCAAGGACATATATGGGTAGGTTATTCTATGGTGTATAATTTAAATATTTGAGAAAAGAGGTCGGTCTTTGAGAAAACTTATTGATCAATGGCAGATCTGCCAAATTCACACATTTTGAATTTAACTATAAACTGTTTTATATTCTCAATTTAGATTTGTGTGTTTCATCTCCTCTTTCGCCCATGTTATTACGCGAAAATCTCTGAGATTTCACCCTCATAGATCTTGCCACCCGTAAAAACCAAGTTTTACAAATGTAAATCCTTTGCTGCAGAGTTTCTCTGCTGCAGAATTTCTGAGGAAAGATACCTCTGTCCAATCAGATTCTGCAGGATGGCTGCTTCCATTTTATCCATGTCACCATTTTGACCTACTTAACCAATCAAGTGACACGACTGGCAGGGAGCTCTCGGTAGTTGAGTAAGTGGCTTCGCCTGGGACTGCTATCCTCACACCGCTGAACCGGCATGGGTTCGAGCCTCGCTGGTGCATGTGTTAATGTTTGCCAGTTACTTACTGACAAGCGGTGGTTCTCTCCGGGTACTCCGGCTTCCTCCACCAACCAAACTGACTGTCACCATGCATGCCATATGAGTGAAATAACCTTGAGTGTGACATTAAACCAAATCCCCCCCCACCAAACCACAACTGGCAGTTCCATTTTATCATCTGCTTCTATCACAAACCTACCATTGCAAGTTAACATATATATTGTGTCTAGTATTGTTTCTTTTATTCACCTATTTATTTTGTCGTCACAATTTTAAGGTAATTTGTGGCTGTTAAATCAATTTGAAAATACTCAAAATAAAATGAAATTTGAACTGATTGTCAAAAATATTTGTTCTGTGGTAATATTTGCTTTATTAATTGACATGCAGTGAGTGACTCTTTCTAAACTTGAATACAGAGATTACAATTAGCATTCCGCAAAAAATACCTGCGATACCAATTTTGTTTTCAAATTCAGGAGCATTGCTGATTGAACATGCCAGCTGGTCAGAGAGTACCCCAGAAGATCTACTGACGGCCGTCAGGTTCGTGGAATCCTTTACCCTAATATAATAGATAAGATCGTGAACACTAAGTCTTTCTTGATTTCGAGAAAATGAGATAATCTTCATAGAGTAATTCCATTTGTACATGTACACCCACTTTGAACTGCCCTTGGTTTATCAGAACACCGGTTGTCTTCAAATGAGGGATGTAAATTTATAAATAGACATTAGATGTCATTGATTTTTGAATCAGTTTTGAATTTAAATGTTTCCTAGCTTATTGATTGGCTGACCTATTTATTGCATCACAAATGACTCGGCTATGGAGGATGAAATCCCCATACGGAGCTGGCCTGTGTTGTTTCCGATTGGTTCAAAGATGAAATTTACAAGTCAGATTCTGAAGGGTAATTGTGGGCTAATCTACCGAGGCAAGTTCCGAGTGGAAAGGTGGAAATCGACCGTGGAAATCATTATTGAATACAATTAACAGTTTATGAAACTCGTTTGAAACATGTACGTTTAATCCTCTAATAATTCAATCACAGGAAGTGAAATTTTCCACGATGAAATCTGGGGTGTGATCAAATTTATTAGAACAGGATACTCTCACAGATCCTGGGTAGATAATAATCCTGATTGAACACAGATCCTGGATGGATAATAATCCTGATTGAACACAGATCCTGGATGGATAATAATCCTGATTGAACACAGATCCTGGATGGATAATAATCCTGATTGAACACAGATCCTGGATGGATAATAATCCTGATTGAACACAGATCCTGGGTGGATAATAATCCTGATTGAACACAGATCCTGGGTAGATAATAATCCTGATTGGACACAAATCCTTCGTAGATGCCGTACTTATCCTACTCTTTGAACATGTTGAGTGATGATTATCTTCCTCCCTTCAATATTGATAGACATACATTTTACTTGAATGACCCATGATAAACTCATTCGACTGTGGTAATCCCTCTAATAATTCAATCACAGGAAGTGAAATTACCCACCCCAAAATCTTGGAGATCAAATTTATCAGAACAGGAAGTTGACAAAATGGTTAAAAATCATGCATATAATTAGAGATTATTGTATACCCATTTCCATATCGGCCCTGGTATCAGCCCGAGACCCCCATATCAGCCAGAGGGCCAAAGGCCCGAGGGCTGATATGGGGGTCGAGGGCTGATGCCAGGGACGATATGGAAATAGGTATATCATAATCTGTTTATCACATATTTATAGATGAATGGTAGCATTGTATTGACAAAACAAGTAGACATAGATTTTAGTTTTATATGAAACTTGTTGTTGTTGAAACTGTTTCATCGAAAATTGGACCCTCGGTAAAATGCAGCCAACGTTGCAAAAATTTCTTAGTCCCATTTTGATGATACACCAGAGCGAAAAGATTCAAATTCAGGATCAATTATCGAATGAGTATACATACTTCAAAACATTTAATACGTAGCCAGGTCCAGCCGAAAAGCAAAAAAGTGCGCTCGGTCAGACTGTGGAGAGAATGCGACGAGCTCCTCGAGGGGAAACCACTCCTGTGCGCGATATCAGCCCAAGGGCAAATAACCGATATCAGGCCCGCGCGTGAGGGCAGAAATCCATATCATGATATGGAACGGTGTCATTCCACAGTATCAACGGGGCTAAATGACCAGTATCACAGGCAAATATGTGATAATTCATTTTATCTTCGTTATTTCAAGGATATTAGACGATAATGAAATTTATTAGAACCACTGATTGGATTCTGTCCCAAAAATTGGATTGGATTCTGTCCCAAAAATTGGATTGAATTCTGTCTCATAAATTGGATTGGATTCTGTCCCAAAAATGGGAGCTGATTGAATTTTGACACCGGGACGGAATTATTAGAGGAATTACTGAAAGCCATGGTACAACTCCTTTGACGGAGACATGAAATAATCTATTTTGGCTCGATTTATGTTAAATTCTTTTGACTGGACCAAGGTAAACTCATTTGACTGAGCCATGTTAAACTCATTTGACTGAGCTATGTTAAGCTCTTTTGACTGAGCCATCTTCCATTCATTCACTGAGCCATATTAATTTCATTTAACTGAACCTTTTGTGTCACATTTGACTATGCCATGTTAAACTCATTTGAATGAGCCACATTAAACTCTTTTGACTGGGCCATGTTCCACTCATTGACTGAGCCATGTTAAACTCATTTGAATGAGCCAAGTTAAATACATTTGACTGGGACATGTTTAACTTACTTGACTGGGCCATATTTCATTCATTGATTGAGCCATGTTAAACACATTTGACTAAGCTATGTTAAATTTATTTGCCTTGACCATGCTCCACTCATGGACTGAACTATGTTAGTCGCCTCTTACCCATGTCTACCAGATTAAGTGTGGCAAGTCCCATTTCACCAATTTTTCCATTTCATTTACACAGGTGGTGTCAACAGGACTTGACCCCCGTTGTCACGGGACAAAAGGGAGACCTCTACAGTAGCAAGAGTTCTCAGGCCAACTACAGACTTGTATTTGATGGCTACAAGAAGACCAGCAAACTGTGATTGGAGAAAATGCTAAATTGATAGACCTCAGCTCTGAAACCTCATGTTATTACTTTCGTTGATATGTATCATGGATACGAGTATGACATTACTCAAGCAAGTATTACTGAGTACTATTGGAACATTCAATTCCGAGATTGGAACGCACAGCACAATTCTACTTCTTAAATTACGGGTAATTTTTATGTGAACATGGTACGGTAAGTTTCCTAATTATTCTTGACCCCAAGTCAAATCGAAATGCTTACTTTTCATCAGGTCACATGAGTAAAAAATTGTTCAATTCCTGACCGACATTACATCCTCTCATTATCGAATGGTATGGGCATTTAATATGGGGACTGTGTCTGTAAAACGTACATTTTTCTACACTGATCTGCACAAAATATTTGTAAGCGCTCAGTTTTCATGACTGCCGAAAGATTTCCGGTCGCAAATACTTAGGGAACTTACCGTAGAGGAGTCTATCATACTTTCCTTAGATTTTCACACACCCACTTTACTTTGCCTTTTTATCATGTTTATTGGGAGAACTAGTACACATGTACATGCTCAATATATACATACACATAATTAAAAGCTGATTTCTCCAGGATTACAAAAATCTGAATATATTGGCTGTGAGATCGATAGGTCTGAAGTTTAATCTCAAATGTCTTTACATAAAATTAGCCTCCATTTTCAAATGTTTATATTTCAAGAATGTCTCAATTTTTCATTCGATTGATGAATTGGCCATGTGGATAACAACATCAACTGAACAAAATAATAGTGTCTCAGGTTTTAAAATATACCATGTAAATAACTACATGTAACTTTCATGTATAATGCATAGTACTCCAGCACTATAAGGTCTGAGTTTATATATATATATATATATATACTGGTGAATTATAAAGCTTTTTCTCTGTGCTAGAAGTGGTCTTTCACTGATAATCAGATATCACTTTGTTATTATTTGAAACTGCCCTTGAACGTCGTTCGAAGAGGTTATATCAAGCTCGGGCTGAAGTGGTCTGAGTGATGTCCCCTGACAGATTCACTGGAAGAAAGATGCACAATAATTATATCTGATAAAAAAATAACTATATTTACGTCAAGATGTACGAATAAATGTACCAGTATTTACTTAATACAGATCTGTGATAACAAAAATATTAGTAAATAAAAAAATAGATAATACATAATACACATGTACAATTAGCATGACTTAATTATGTACTGGTACACTGCAGAACATTCTATATTATGCAACGTGAATGCATTGGTGTGTTATATATTCACTGCAGCCATTCGACAATCTGTCGTGAGAATTCATGTGTTGCAGAAAAGAACTCCCCAGACAAAGAAACGAGGTATGAATCAAGGTTTGGCAATGATTTTATGTAAGACTCATGTAATATAATTGACAGAGGTCAGTCCTTTGTCCAGGATATTACTTTTTCAATGGGAGGTCTTACAACAAAACTTTGCCCAAAGTTTACTGGCTCAGAGAGTTCACAGTGATTGGACAAAAAATGTAGGCCATATAGGCTCTTCAACATTTGGTCATTATATATGCTCCATGAAATAAGGGATTTCATAGAAATAATCCATTTGATGTCATAATTTGAGATTATGGACGCCACATATATTTATATGTGAAGGCGAGACTCTCTGAGCAGTGATGTCATTTTTGTTCCATGCAATGTTACAGAGGCGCCATCATTGGTAGCATCACATGGTCTTCGCCACAACTCATAATTTGATTTCAACTATGATTGTATCTGATTGTGTGTTAGCGCAAAATAAAAGCTGTGTATCCTACATAAAATGGATTATTGGCATAGAAAACATGCCAATTCACTAATAGAAAATATCAAGGAGAAAATTTGAAGTGGAAAACATGTTCACCTTCTATGTCGGATTGCTGCAGGTGGAAATATACCAGGGAAATGGGGTATCATATACATTTTTACCACCCTTTGCATATATAATGTTTTACTGGAGTACGGTATCACATGATAAGTTGATTCACATCTTTGAGCATATGATTGCACATGTATATAGGATTATTGTGCGAGATTGAGAATAATCTTTTTCAGCATCAATTAAAGTGGTTCACGACTCAAAACTTTGTCCGATGACCTATCATTATATAATGTTGAAAAAACATTAGGGTCTTCGATATAGATTTTTGTGTATACATGTCCAAACACCACCATGTCAGTAGATTTGGGACAAAATCAGGCTAAATTCATTTTGCTCATATAAAGCTGCACGAATACCACAATGTTTGAAACTTTCACTTTTCTGAATAAAAAAGCCAGGTGGCTTCACGATTATAACAGCATCGTTATCGTGAATATGCCATTTATATACAAATTTCAAATATAATCAAGTTTTCGAACTGTAAGAATGACGTGTTTCGATTACAAAATCTGTTTTAGGAGAAAAGTTTACCCGGTGACCTATTATAACTTTTTTAGTAGTGATTCTCCTACATTGTGTCGTTTAATTTATAAAATAAAAACATGGTACCTTCGATCTACTTCTTTTCATATATATATGGCTTTGAACATCCATACCCCCATTATCTTCAAAGATCTCTGACGTCAATTGTTTCCCTCGCTGGCCTCTTTTGTGTCGGAGGTGGAAAATGACGTTACACTGTACGACCATGACGTCGCAACGTTGTTTGAGTACTGAACCACCTTAAATGTATGCCAGTGTTTATAATGGATATATATATTATGTACCTTGGTTTAAGTACATTTGGTTTATCTCATGTACATTATAATCATGTTAATCAATGTATTCTTGTATGTATGAAATGTCTCAGAAAATTGTACAGTACTTGTGTAATCTCGGATATTAAATTCTGATGTGCTGACATTGTGATTTGTATTCCATGAACTTTCTCCTCAAAATTTCCATGCTCTTTGACAAGCCATATTAGTACATGTAATCAATTGTTTCACATACGTGAAAAAGTTTTGCACATATATCAAATATATCTTGACACATTTACAAAGAATTAATAGTTTGTATTCATTTCACATTTGTACGAATGTTTATATGCACATAGAAATGTTTTGTAAAAATGTCAAATTATTTTATAGATATGTAAAATAATTCATCAAGCCCAGCACACCCAAGCTACAGCTATCTCCTGAGCCAGTGGTCTCAAATGCCTGTTGTCTCGGGGAACGGCTGTGCTGGCAGTTTTTGGTGAGATTTTCGCCTCATGAGGGCCTGAGCAAAAAATCTATCTTGTTTGATAATTCTTGCCTTGCAAGACGAAATCCCCATGCACTGTGTGCAGTGAATGTAAGCTAACATCTCAGCCATTTTATTTGACCGACCAATGGACATGATGAAATGCATCTCATATTCACATGATTTGTACGTAAGACTGTTCAAAATGGCCATATTTATTCGGGTCCGGTCATGTGAAAAATCACATGATCTTGAAGATGTTACTGGAATCTATTCGGTGAACCTTTTGCTCACTGTGTGCGCTGAAGCCACACAAGAGCTATCCCCTAAGACAACAGGCACAGCCACACTTGAGGCCATTGGCCCAGGGCATAGCTCTCGTGAGTGCCATTGTGCAAAACTTTGTCATGGGGAAATTTGTACACAAATGTACAAAAGTTTTCATTGAAGAATGTACAAAGATTTTGAATAAGGTTTGTACAAAGGTTTTCAATAAGGAATGTACAACAGTTTTCATAATGAGTGCAAAGGTTTTCAATAAGGAATGTACAAAAGTTTTCATTGAGTAATGTACAATAGTTTTCATAAGGAGTGCAAAGGTTTTCAATAAGGAATGTACAGATATATTCAATAAGGAATGTACAAAGGTTTTCAATAGGAAATTTCCAAAAGTTTTCATTAAGTAATTATAAAAATGTTCAATGAGGAATGTACAAAAGTTTCTTAAGGAATGTACAAAGGTTTTCAATAAGGCATGTGCGCAAGTTTTCATTAAGGAATGTACAAAACTGTTCAATAAGGAATGTACCAAGATAGAAAAAAAATGTACAAAAGTTTTCATAAGGAATGGACAAAGGTTTTCAACAAGGAATGTACAAAAGTTTTCAATAAGAAATGTACAAGGAATGTACATAAGTTTTCAATAAGGAATGTACATAAAGTTTTCGACAAGGAATGGACAAAAGTTTTCAATATAAAGGGATGTACAAAAGTTTTCAACAAGGAATATAGAAGTTTTCAATTGAACAGAATTGTATAAAATGCAATGGTCAGACATTGAACATTAATAAAACTGAACAACATTTAGAAAACTGAGGCACCACTTTATTACCCCTCAGGCAAATTTTGGATTCTATCAGATTCTATTTAGTACAATATTTCATGAAGGATTATATCTACATTGTCCAAATTTATACCACTTATGCCTGGACCTGAAGTCTATTGAATATCACAGACCTTGACCTATTTTCTAAAGGTCAAATTGTATATAAGTCTAAGATCACCGAATTCGTGTTTCACATATGCAATTCAGTTAGAACAGTTCAGAAAATTGTTGAAGGTGACTTGATCTATATTTCCAGGACCAAATTACTTGATTTGATTATGAGATTTATAGAAGAGTATATTTTGAGCTAAGCTAAAAATTTGGCCGTGCTCTACCAGAACCTCAGCTTAAATTTCTAAAATGAAAGAACTACAGTCAGTCTTACTAGATCACATTTTTGTTATCCTACATGATATTGTCAAAGTTCAGTTCTAAAATTACATCTTATGCAATGCATGATCGCTGAGTGTAGACAATAACTGGTAGGCGAGGGGTATTGGAGCCCATTTGGGTGATTTTTTCTTTACTTATTTCAGAATATAAACCATGCCAAATTTCTAAACCCCGGCCTGTTTCTTTTCCACAAATAAACAATTTTACTTATGAAAGTGGAGAAATCAAATAATGGAATTAAAGGAATGAACAGATGGGGCCTAGCTATTAACTGTATGGTATGTAAAATTGGCCAGTTTTACCTAAAATTGTATTACTTAATCTACTTTACAATTGTAGCAAATAAAACAGCTGGCTCAACAACTAGAACTAAGTTGCACTGACCTAGATAACTGTAAATATAGGTCGGATTAGTTTGTTGAACTAAAAATATATGACATACAGTACTTAAGTAGGACCAGGTCATATTGTGTAAAAGTCTAAGCATTCATGCAGTTTACAAAGTCAAAAGTCCATCATTGATATAGCCTGCCTTTCTGGTTTGCAGTGTGGTTACCTTTGCTGCAAAGAAATTGATGTCTGGTGCAGGCCTATATTGCAATTGAACTAAGCCCTACAGACATTTGTTGTTGTCATCACCTGCAGTTATGTCTCGAAGAAGCAGCCTTGTCATCCCTGAAACAAGTGAGTTAGAGTTGCCGGGTAGTTCGAGTTTTCCTTTTGCAAGGGAGAAAATCGGTCCATTCATCCAAGCTCAGCCGTCGCTTGGCAACCAGTATTTAGAGGATGTGACTTTGCGGTCCTACTTGAAACGGACATTGCCTCCACAGGTAAGGGAATGTCTTGTCTAATACACAGGGGCTCATTACCATTGTTTTAGGTTGATTATATGGGGGGGGTCGAGGTAGGGAATAAATGGATTCAATCCCCCCCCCCCTTCTATAATCATAATCAACCTAATTAACCAATCAACAAAGGTAACGAGCCCCTGTGGTCTAATACAGTGAGGAATTGAGGACTTGCACAATACCAGCGATCCAATCTGATTCTGTGACTGCCACTTCCTGTTTATTGATTTTGTCTCAGTTAGTCAATCAAATGACAGATCTAGCACTTTCGGTTTATCTTCTTGTCCTCTTCTGCAAGCCTGTCATTATAGACATGCCATATCATTTTTATAATAACACTGATAAAGTGATAATAAATAATGAATAATTTAGTTATGATTTGATGAAATGAATGAGTGAGTGAGTGAGTAGGATTTAACGTCGTTTTCAACATTGTTTCAGTCATATCACGACGGTGCCTACATGTGCCAGAACACGAGAGTGTCCACAGTTCCTATTATTCTGGACACTGATCAGCCCAGTCAGTACAGCACCCGGTCACCCATCCAAGTGGTTGGGTGAGTTCAGGTTCCTGTTGCTTCAATGCATTTTGCTGAGAAGCAACAGGAACTTAACTGATAATGTGATGTCTAGCACTGTAATATCACTTGTCTTTATTGCTCCATGTAAGCGTCCTGTCTGTGTCTTGTTCGCTGTCCTCGGTCTTTTATAGGGTGGATGGAGGGTGTCTGGTTTCATGCTGCTTCAAAGATTTCTTCTTTGAAGTAGCAGGAACATAACTGGGCTGGGTGGTGCTTGGTTGGTTCATCGTGATATAGCTGAAATATTGTTGAAAGCGACGTTAAATTCTATTCACTCACTCACTCCAAGTATTGACCGAGCTTAACGTTGCTTAACTTCGTTTATCTGACGAGAACCGGTGTGTCCAACGCTATAAGTCGTATGAACATATATTGTTGATCTCTGTTAATTACTAAGATGAACGACAGTGGCCATGGTTATGGTCTGTTACAAGTAGGTACCCCTGCCCCTCCCTTCCCTTCCCCGTCGTGATATAGCTGAAAAAATGTTGAAAGCGACGTTAAACCCTATTCACTCACTCACTCCAAGTATTGACCGAGCTCAACGCTGCTTAACTTCGGTGATCTGACGAGAACCGGTGTGCCCAACGTGATGCGCGTGAAATGAATGAACAGATAGTGCATATATGTATATTATGCCAAATGTTTATACCCTATTTCTTCTAATTATTCATACGGCAAAAGTTAACTTCAGGCTACTGTGGAGAGAAATTCTGCAAACATTCTGCAAATTTCACTAGCTATGTTTTACATTCTTGGGATAAATAACACAGTATTTAGACTCCGTTGATATAAAGATGTATTTTTTCTACTTGTAAATCTAAAAATGCTGTTTGAAAAATTAGAAGAAAATAGGGTATATTTATATTATGCCAAATGTTTATAACATTAACAGCATGATTACAATTTTTTTATATATTTTTTTTTATTGACAATTTTTTGTTAAGGACCATCAGAACTTCAGTTGAAACCTTGTTAATCTTTGAAGTAAACAGGCATTTTATTGTATATTTATCCAAAAGATATTTGCCAGTATAGAGCCAGACCTGAAGAGATTTGGGCAGCGAGTAACAGAAGACATCTACGATTACCATCTGGAGTGTGACCGTGATCCGCCTAGACTCCAGCAGTACGACCCCTAGGGAAATCGAGTGGATGAGGTGATCACATGTCACGGCTGGAAAAGATTGAAGGAGATATCAGCAGAGGAAGGTTTGGTCGCTTCAGCATATGAAAGGAATCACGGAGAGTGGAGGTAAGTACTGAATGGACAGCTAAGCGAGACAATAATTCAGATATAGGATGAGACATTGAGATGAGACAGAGAACAGTCAGTCAGATATAAGGTGAGACAACTGAGATGAGACAAAAGACAGAGACTCAGGCAATATATTGGATATTCAGACAGATAGAAGATGAGACAGTGAATAATCAGACAGATGAGACAGTGAGATGAGACAAGAGATAATATGATTTGAGATGAGACATTGAATAGTTGGATATAAGATGAGACATTGGACAATCTGATTTGAGGTGAGATGTTGAATAGTCGGACAGATATCAGTTGAGACTGAGGTGAGGCAATGAATAGTCGGACAGATATCAGTTGAGACGGTGAGGTGAGGCAATGGACAATCTGATTTGAGGTGAGACATTGAATAGTCGGACAGATATCAGTTGAGACCGTGAGATGAGACGACAGACAATCTGATTTTAGATGAGATATTCAATAGTCAGACAATACAGTGAGATGAGGCATTGAATAATCAGATTGAGATGAGACAACACAGAATCTGATTTGAGATGAGATGGAATATTCAGACTTATATAAGATGAGACAGTGAGATGAGACAACAGAGAATCTGATTTGAGATGAGATGGAATATTCAGACTTATATAAGATGAGACAGTGAGATGAGACAACAGAGAATCTGATTTGAGATGAGATGGAATATTCAGACTTATATAAGATGAGACAGTGAGATGAGACAACAGAGAATCTGATTTGAGATGAGATGGAATATTCAGACTTATATAAGATGAGACAGTGAGATGAGACAACAGAGAATCTGATTTGAGATGAGATGGAATATTCAGACTTATATAAGATGAGACAGTGAGATGAGACAACAGAGAATCTGATTTGAGATGAGATGGAATATTCAGACTTATATAAGATCAGACAGTGAGATGAGACAACAGAGAATCTGATTTGAGATGAGATGGAATATTCAGACTTATATAAGATCAGACAGTGAGATGAGAAAAAAGACTATCTGATTTAAGATGAGACAGTGATTCGAGATCAGACATTGAATAGTCAAGACAGATATCGGATGAGACAGTGAGATGAGACAACATACAATCTTATCTTAGATGAGACATTGAATAATCAGGCATATATCAGATGAGACAGTGAGGTGAGACAATATGATTTGAGATGTGGCTTTGAATAATCAGACACATATCAGATGAGACTGAGATGAGACAACAGACAATCTGATTTGAGATGAGACATTGAATAATCAGACAGATAGAATATGAGACAACAGACAATCTAATTTGAGATGAGACATTGAATAATCAGACAGATAGAATATGAGACAACAGACAATCTGATTTGAGATGAGACATTGAATAATCAGACAGATTTTAGATGAGACAGTGAGGTGAGACACTTAAACATGAGGTGAGACAATTGACAATCAGACAGATATCAGATGAGACAGTGAGGTGAGACACTGAAACATGAGGTGAGACAATTGACAATCAGACAGATATCAGATGAGACAGTGAGGTGAGACACTTAAACATGAGGTGAGACAATTGACAATCAGACAGATATCAGATGAGACAATGCTGCTATAATTTCAGATGCATATGAGAATATCAGACTCGCATTTGTTTAAGATGAGATGACAAGGGCTAATTTGAATTAAACGATGAATGGGAAGGTAAGACCCCCTCTGGGAGTCAAGACTTCTTCGTATGAGGGAATGACAGACACTAATCCATGAGAGTTAGTTTGTCAGCAGGGTCTTCCAACTAGATGGCAATACAGCGTGATAGATATGATTTTCACGTATGATTTATGGTGAATTCATGTTAACTTAACTGAGACTGTCCAATCAGTGATGGTGTTTCGTATTCAGATACAGGGAAACCTGTGAATATCAACACCTGGGTAAACTGACCAACCTCTAAATATTGATAAATAAACAAATTGCTTATGGATAACAACTTCTAGTTTAATATTCAGGACATAGTTGTTATCCATAAGCAATTTGTTTATTTACTTAAATTTACAGTATTTCGAACCTTGATAAACCAGAACCTCTGTCATGACTGACACTATAGTCTGGTCCCAAGCGTGATCGGTATACACAGCTTTCACTGTACCAGTATGTGATTAATTTTTCAGAATGAATTATGTACAATATGCAGATACTAATTTCTCACTCATCAATGTTCTAAAGTCAATAATTGAGGCTGTATTTTATTTTCTGTTTTTTTCTTTTTCATTAGTCGTCTTTGCCAGATTGCGAAGTTATTCCTGTTTGGACCATCAGCAGGTCTCTTCAATTGTCCTCTTGCCATGACTGATGGGGCAAGCAAAATTATCGAGGTAGGTAAAGTTCCTCCTCTTGTGCATGACTACGATAAGTTTAACCTCTCACCCTCGGGGAAAACATCTGGCTGTGTATTGCCATCAGCTAGCTTCTGAAAATGTACAGCCAGTCGCAATCTGCATAAAGAAATGGAACCAATCAAATACAATGTTGCAGCAGGATTACTAGTTATCTTCACATATGTCTTCCCAAGGATGATATCCCTGCTTGATGCTACTAATAAAGTAGCCCTGAACCCAAACATCTAACTACATTTATTATTGTGTTACCAGCCCATTAGTCACCATCAAACTTAATCAATACAAAGCATGGTAGCCAGAAAACTCTGACTCTAGGATGATAACCAATCACAAATTAGCGGGAAATGCTGGGGGCGTGGTTTTGGCAAGCATGCCCTAACTTGGGGAGATTATGCCTGCGCCAAGAAGTCAACACAGATGGTCAACTTTTGCAGTGGCTAATATACCAGCAAAGGCATGAAGCTGATTATATATCCACTGTTTGCAGGGTAGTGAGCTTTTGCTGTTGCACAAACAGGGTGTTAAATTAAAAAATAAAAAAGAATAATGCATAAGTTGAAATGATGAGGTGAACATATTTTCCATAACTAACCATGGGTTTGCTGACAGTTGTTTGCAACATGCTTACTATATTATAGAAATAGACAAACTTCTGATCTGTACTCGACGTAAACTTATTTAATGCACAAGCTTTCGACTCTCATGCCGGAGCTTTTATCAAGTGATCTGTTGATTTTCATAAAATTGCCAGTAAATATACAGATTGTCCAATAGTTTATCAGTTTCCATGGAAGATCGAATGTTAAATATGCATTAAATATGTTTACGTGGAGTACAGCTCAGAAGTTTGTCTATTTCTATAATCAACGAACCCACGTCTAAAACAGTATATGCTTACTATAGACTGCATTAAAGGAAAGTCTGTCCATTTTAATTAGTCATCTACTTAGAAGCTTGTCAAAAATCAATAGTTAGTTCTGCATAATTTTTTATGCCTCCACATACAAATTATGCTGGGAGGCATAGGCCTATAATGTTTGGCCTGTCCACCTGTCCATCCGTCTGTCCGTCCCACTTTCCTTGTATAATCAACCACTCTCACAGTTTTCACCAGAAGCTTCTCACACTTCGTAGACATGTTTGACATGGTCTGAAGATCTGCATATCTTATTGATGATGTGAAATATTAATTTTTGTCATATTTATGACGTTCTGGACTTCCCGGATTTTCTGCATCTATTCCACTGGTCCCACAATTTGCGCTGGATGCTTCTGAAACTTCGTAGACATGTTTCACATGGATTGAAGATGTGCCTATTTATGAGATGAAAGATTTAATTTTGCCAATGTTGCCAGGAGTTGGACTTGAATTCATTCATTTATTCCAGTAAATGACCATTTATAGACCATGTGCTAAAAGAAAGTTGAACATGAATTCTTCCAGTTACCACTTACTTGTACCATTAGGTGGTCTTCACCGAATTTTTCTTCAATCTATGAACTGAACAAAAACCTCAAAATCTGCCATAATTCAGTTATGTTACATTCGCTGATTCTACGTGCGGAGGAATACAAGCTCTCCAGATGCCTTTTTTTTATCTTTTTGTTGCTGTGTGTATAACAACAAAATGACTACCATTACCCTGTGATATTGATAACATCTCACGCTTGAAATAACTTTGAAATTCTTTTCATATAAAACTCCAGTATAGTTTTTTCATGGATGATGTCATAATGCATTCATTCAGACTCGGACAAAGGTCAGTACTGCTGTATACGGTCATGGAGGATGGGATATAAACGACACGCTGATTGCCTGTTATTACTTTGTACAACCTCAATGAGCTTTGTTCGCTAAGACACATATACATTAGAACATCACCTATGGGATTTTAGCCCGGTGGGGCTTCTCATCTTTACATATGAACAGGACATGTATTTTCTTGAGATATGCTCAGAGGGAATTCTACTGTATATTCCAGAGTTTGGGGAATCCCCCTTTACTTCAGGAGGTTTATTCCAGGTTGACATCACGGGATCCTGGTCAGTTCTGGACATCTGGGCAGTGGATGACCGAGAGAAGAGGAGGCTCCGATGTTGGTGTGTATATATTCATGCATAAGATCTTATGCAAATATTTATCATGATTTTGACCATTGGTGGTTGGCATAATACTATATTGGCAAAGGAAAACAATTGAATATTGCCTGTGGATTTTCATTGGTCAATTATAATGTCATGTCTACCAAAGGCCAATACAGTAATTCCCCTAATAATTCAATCCCTCCATCAAATTCAATCACCCCCAATTTTGGGGACAAATTTTAATTGGTGGTTGTAATAAATTTCATCACCCTCTAAAATCATTGAAATAACAAAGAAATAATGGATTATCTGCATGATTTTGAACCATTATTGCAACTTCCTGTTCTAATAAATTTGATCGCCCTCAGATTTTATGATGGGAAATTTCACAATATTTTAATTATATTACATATTGTTCAAAAGCGATGTGGGTTACATTTCTGAAATCGGCCAGGCTTGAGATGCCTACCTTGATAGCACTTTTCTAATATTTCAAATACATGTAAAACCAAACCATTCTGACTTTTGCATTCCACCTTTTGAAGAACTGTTAGAAAGTTAGAACAATAAAATCATTTTCCATTTGTATTCACATGTACAGCGAATGGAACAGAGACTTTGGCCAAACGACAGCCCGACGGGAGTTACAGGTTATACGGCTATAAGTGGTTCTCCTCGGCCACGGATGCAGATATAGCCTTCACATTGGCCAGAGTCCTGGATGATCGAGGCAGAGTTACTGAGGTGAGGTGTGAGCCCCGTATTACATTGTATCTTCATACACAAGTCGAGTTCTTCGTTCGCACTTCAAATTATAGCCTTGATATATCAGCCCACCGGCTCTGTTCAGAAGAATTTATAAATCGACATGAAACGTTGCAATGACCTCGAATCCATTTGAATTTCAAAAGTGCCATATGAGTGGTTTATGGATTGGCTGTCCTAGATGTGTTTGACCACACCTACCACCATATTAGGAGGACTGATGTACCTACTGAGAGAATGCAACGTACTCCACAGAAGTCATTCGATATGTTCTGATTGACTCATCTCTGGCTGTGGATTAAATTTACACCTTGGATTTGAACTCTTTCGGTGGTCTGATCTATCAAGGCTAATTCAAAGTGTGACCAGGTGTATGAAGATGGTATTCCATGTATTTCCAATGAACCTGTAGAGAAATTCTATGATTATTTGCAGTTTTCTCCATAGGCCAATTAAAATTTTGGATGGGTTATTTCGTTGACCGGAGAAAACCTCGAATCCGATGTGTTACAAGGTAGGCTGTAAATCAAGAGTAAATTTTTTGTTTTTTCTTCAGACACAACTTAGGATCATGTACCCTTTATTCTAATTCTGTTGCAGGGAACCCGTGGACTATCAATGTTCTACCTAAAAACCCGGAAGGAAGATGGTTCCCTGAATAACATTCAAGTGCAGAAGTTGAAAAACAAACTAGGGACAAAACCAGTACCTACGGCAGAACTTCTTCTGGATGGAGTTGTTGCTCATAAGGTGGGCTACAGTAATCGCTTTCATAACTCAACCACAAGGAGTGAAATTTCTCACCATAAAATCTGGGGGTGATCAAAATTTATTAGAACAAGAAGTTGACAAAATGATCCAAAATCATGCGCATAATCCATTACTTCTTTCTTGTTTCAATGATTTTAGAGAATGATCAAATTTATTTGAACAGTCGATTGAATTTTGTCCCCAAAATACATGACTTGCTGGTCGTCTGAAACTGGCAAAAATGAAGAGTTATTGCCCCTTTTTCAGGAGCAAGAATCGAATACAGCAATAATGCTTTCAACATGGGCCTCGGGAAAGTCACCGTCATAAGTATGTTCATAGACAGTGTCAGAAGCTGACAGGGCACTGAAATATCACTGAACTGTTCTAGAGTGAAAAAAATCTGGAGAAATTATGTAAAAAATCCTTTCAAATAACTTTTTTCAGCAATTTTCAATCTATGCCTATACTTACAACATGCGTGAGGCAAAGGTTTACTCGTGCTTCGCTTTGTACTGTGGGAAGGAAACACGGCGTTTTTTAAATTTTTAAATGACCGGCAAGGCGTGTATTGGGGGTGATTGAATTTTGATAGGGAGATTGAATTATTAGAAGGATTACTATAATGGTTACTATGGTAACATTGTTAGGCTAAATCACAATGGAATAGGAGGAGCTTTTACCTCAGAGGCTTACATCTCATCATGATCTATATCCTAGCTTCACCTGACGAAGCACATAGCCACTATCTGCGAAAGCTCATGACCATTAAACTTTAGTCTTAAAGGTGCCATCCTTTGTTATTCATTTATACCACACCGACTAACATGGCTACCCCCGATTTTTATATATCGTTGCAGTTTCATAAAACATGTTGTAACCAGTGGATTAAATTTTTCTTGAAAAAAAAAGAAGCAATTTTGGGTTTATAAATTGACAACAGTCACTCTTTCTTGTTAGTGTCCATTGTTCAGGCTTTGTATACTGGAAAGCCACTGGTCTAGCCCACCTAGCAATGATTTCTTTTATAAAATCACCATGAACATTGGTGGCTGATTAGCTGTGACCCCCAGTCCAATCCAAACAATCTGTCTTTGCACGCACCACTGTCTGGGTCTGGGAAGCTCTTGTCCGTGTTGCTAAATTGTGACAATTACTTATATACAGCAAAGGCACGTTGCATAACTACACATGCAACATCGGGTAGATCTACACCTGCAGTTGCATTTTCAGGTGTCCGATGATGGCCGTGGGATAGCGACGATTGCAGATATGCTGACAGTAACACGAATCTATAACAGTCTATCTGCAGCATCTTCCATGAGACGGTATGTGGTAATGTCATTTACCTCGAATCCATTTGAATTTCGAAATGTGGGTTATTGATACATGTATGTGGCCATCCCAATGACTGCTGGGAGAATACCTCACCCTACAAACAGTCGACGAGTATCTTCTGATTGGCTCATCTCTGGTTTGTAGATGAAAGTTACACCTCAGATTTGAATGATTTCAGACCTCTGATCTATCAAGGTTAATTCGAAGTGTGACTTGTATGTGAAGATGCACAAGGCGTGCGTACAAAGCCAACATGTTTTTCCTTCACCCAATTGCTCGTGTGATACATGCAAATATGTACCATACAATAATTTCTCCACTTTTTATTTTGTCGAAGAATGTGCAATTTTGCTCGAGATTATGCGACTAAGAGAGAAGCATTTGGCCAACCCATTGAAAAGTATCCACTTCATATACAGATCCTGGCCAAAATGCAGGTAAGTATTTTGTGGGGGGGGGGTTTTCTTTGAATAACACTTTCTTGATAATGAACACATAGTAAAGTCTGTCCATTTTAATTACTTTGGTACGTAGTTGGCTCTGTATAAATTTTTCACAGCATGCATGTATGACACGCTGAAATCTACAAAATGACTGCCATTTCTATTGATATTGATAGTATATCACATTTCTGAGAACTTTTTAATTCTCTCCATATAAAACTCGATAATAGTTGTTTCATGTACTGGGGCTAATTTCTTTTATTGCGCATTATTTAACGAAAGGAAAAGTAGAGAAATACTTGTTACTTTATATGACTGCATTGATCTCCGTCAGTCCACAAGAACAGGAATATATTATGATGTAACCCTAGGCAATTAGCCTAGTACATGAAACAACTAAAATGGAGTTTTATATGATGGAGAGAATTAAAAAGTTGTCTGCAGTAATTTAATGCTGTTGACTATATCATGAATTTCGTCAAGAAATGGTGGGCATTTTGTAGATTATGGTTCGTTATTCATGCTGTAAAAAAGAAAATTTATGTGGCACCAACCGTTAATTTTTTCAAGCTCCAGAGTAGATGAGTAATTAATGGACGGACTTTAGTATCTGTTCTTTAACAAGACTACAATTTCCGAGGTAGCCGAGTGGTTCAGAGCACCGGCATTCACTGTTGGTGATTTGGTGCCAAATTCTGAAGGTCATAGGTTTTCATCCAATACTGGGATTACCAATCCAACACCAGTAAAATTATCTGTTAACCAAGAAAGTGTGTTATCCTTCAAATGATTAGATATTAATAGTTATCCACTTTGTGAAAGACATTAATATATAATTATGGTACTGAAGTTACCAAACTTTGGAAAGTTTAAGCGAAGTTCCAGCAGAACCAATTACATTCAGCCTGTTGTTATTTGAAAGTGAAATACGCAAAGCTTTTTTTTTTTTTTATCTTTGAAATTTTTTTGAAATGAAAATGCATATGACTTATCTGCCCTTGTCTGACATTATATGCAGTTTTTGACATCACATCTGCCAACAGGGTATGATTGCTTTGTTATGTTCAGTCCATGGACAGCTGATCTGATGTGACATCACAGTCAAGGAAGATAAATGATGGCATGCAGTTTCCAATTGAGCTGAACTGGTGTTTTTAGCCTTTAAGCCGATATATATTTATAATTATTCATTCTCCAGAAAATGTAAGAAGCAGATATGAAATAAGCTAATTATTTGTGAGGTATTGTGTCAACATCTGTGTTTGCCGCAATTTGATTTACCAATATTCTGTTTTCATGAATACTTGTTTCGAAGCAATTTTGTCATGCATGGTCACAGCAACTTTGATTTAGTTGAAGTATATTGCATGTGCACATGTTATAAGGTATGGGCTAAGGTTATTGGTCTGAGTCAACCTGACAACAGGTTTATTCTTTCTTTTAGCAATTGTTCCATATACTAATTGTTTATTTTCTTTTTCGGGGGGGGGGGGGGGGGGGGTGTTCTCATCTCTGTACCAAATCTCTGCTATAAGATCATTGCTCCTTGTTCTCGCCCAGTACACCATTGTAAATGTGCTCATTATGCCATTCACTCATCCACTATCCATGTAATTTGTACGATTGCAGGTGGAGGCAAGGGCCGCTACTCTGTTTGTCCTGGAGGTGGCCAGGCTGCTCGGGCGAGAGGATGTGAAGATAGCATCAGAACACGAGAAGTCAATGTTACGGCTGCTCACCCCACTCCTCAAACTGTACACTGGGAAACAAGTGAGTGAAACATTAATTTAACCGGCTCATCCAAGCCACAATACAATTAATTCCCATGTTCACAGCACTGTTTGTTCAAAACCTGATGTGGGAAGGCAGTGTATTTTGGATTTGTAATCATCCAATGCATGTGGGATTGGTAGAAGTGAAGATCAACTCACAGATAACCCTACCCTCTCCCAAAGTAGTTCCTGATACAGTAAGGAAATGTGATGGGTCTGAGTTAGGCCATTGAACAGGTACCTGTTCTCTATTTAATACTAAGCAGGAGTGAGTATTTATATTTGGTTGATTTTTTTCTTTAATTAAATTTTAATGTGTAGGGTGCCACTTCAGGCCACCATGGGGACAGGAAATAACAGTCTATACATCCCTCAACTTCGATCCCTATATTTGATGCTATTCTCTGCAGTTCTGTCCAGAAAATGCAGAAAATAAAGAAATTGTTGATACTTATTATTTTCGTTATTGAAACATCATCTTCAATACTATTTTCTTGGATTGCAGGCCATGGTGGTAGCGACTGAAGGCTTGGAGTGTTTCGGGGGACAGGGATACATTGAAGACACTGGTTTGCCTTTAATCATGAGAAATGCACAGGTACAAATGTCAGAATGTCGTATTTTTGTTGACAGAGTAATATAACTTTGACCATAGTGACTTCACTGGAGTACAGCCTGATAACAGTGAAATGCAAAGGTTATTTAATGTTCATCCGTATTTTGGTTGAGTGTATGGCAATAGATGAATCAGTCTGGTGAAAAGGAAAATCAAGCCTCACAAGTCAGAGGAGAATAAAAACTTGGTGAATGTTGGCATATCCTGAAAACAAGTATCAATTACGTTCCATGATTTTGGCACTGTTAGGAAATCTGTGACATTGTTTTGCACACACAAATATAAGAGATTGCTCTCAAAACAGAAAAAGAAGAACTTAGCTAAGTCAGCAGCCAAACTGCGGTGAAACAAAATTACAACAAAAGACCAAATGGTGCATTTAAAGATTTTATATAATTAACCAATGGCAGTTAGTGAAGGTAGTTTACAGTGCATTACAATTATTATACTCTTGACAATGCATCTGCAATTATCTTATTTCTACCTGCAATGTGTACAATGTTGACGTTAGACTCCACTGAAACAGTGTTTGACTCTTAGTTTTAATTTTCTCCAAGAACACCAATGGATTGTGACCCGAGCTCTTGGTTACATACACGTCAAAATGTTGCAAATCCAATACAATACTCAAAGTTTTCTTTTAAATGATGGAATATGCCCAATGGTGTTTATTGAGTTTCTTGGAGTAATAACTCACAGGTTTGTTAATGCAGCTCCTACCCGTATGCCACTAGAATCTATTGATTCCTCGAATGGTTTAGAACAGTTAGGATCTGCTAACACAGGTTCATTGCTCAGGATGGCTTCCAGCTTGTCAAAGACAGTCTGATAGGACACTGATCAAACAAATTTCACGTTGTTTTTCAGAAGATTGGTCAGAGGAGTTACAAGGTCACTGCAATTTTCTACAAACTTCCTGTAGAAACCACTCATTCCCAGAAATCTGAGTAACTCCCTGTTAGAACTGAGAACAGGCTCTGACCTTGGCTTTAAATGGTAGTACTTGACCTTGACCCAACATATGACACAGATAGGTGAGCTTAGCCTGAGAATACTCACTTTTCTGGGAATTTATTACAAGATTTGCCTTGGCAAGTCTATCAAATAACGAAGATGTTTCAGATGGTCATCCCAGGTGTCACTATACACTAATACATCATCAATGTATGCAACACAATGCTCTAATCCGGTTATTGCCTCATTAGTTAAGTGTTGAAAGCTGACCAGAGCATTTCTCATCCCAAAAGGCATGACCTTGCACTGGTATAAACCATCTAGTTTTGAAAATGCAGATATTTCTTTAGCCTTGTCAGACAAAGGTACCTGTCAGTAGCCTTTTAGCAAGTCTGTCTTGGTCACATAGGCAGCCTGATTGACCCTATCAAAATACACTCTTGGATTCTAGGAATCTACTAAAAATATGTGCGTGTCACAGTGTTTCAGTTATGGTAATCTTTACAGAACGTCTGTGGACCATCTGGTTTAGATATGAGTACAACCCTCTGTTTCTAATAATTTCTACATTGTCTGATTGTTCTGAACTTTTTAAGCAGCATTATATACCTTTTGAACCATTGTTTACATATTCTTCCAGGAAAAGAAGTTCTAATAACCTTGAGTTATATTCCAGATAGACTGAGATTTTATCAGAACCAACATAGAAATTAACTTTCCCAGTAATATTAAAACTGCTAGAAAAAAAGTACATGTTTCATATGTCATCCACCAGGTTTTGTCTATATGGGAAGGTACGACTAATATCCTGTCTCTGGATGTTCTACGTTGTATGACCAAATCCAAAGGTCAGGTGTTGAAGAATTTCCATCAAGACATACAAACAAAGCTGGTGGCAGCACAGGGGAAATCTGAACTCCGTGATTGTTGTGCTCGAGTCAGAACAGCTGCGGAAGATATAATGAAATTTGCTCAGATGAATACAGACCACTTAGAAGTGGCAGCCAGGGACTTTGCATTCAGTCTTGCGAGGACATATATGGGTAGGTGTATGTCTTGGTTATTCATTTTGTATAATGTAAATAAACGAGTTCGGGAGCATTTTCTGCTAATCTCTCATGTGGCCATGAAAGTGCCCATTGGCCGGGATAATTTACATGGCCTTGGTATATAATGGTGAATAATCCCCCTTCCCAACTTCAATTCTTAGACATTAGGTTTTCCCATTACGCCTACATTGATGATAATTTTGACAACTTCGAGTCAAAAATAGTCCAGTTATCACTGATTACGAATCTTCTTCATACTGTAGCCATAGGAAGAAGAGGAAAAGTATGAACCACAAAAGTTCAGCCTGGGATCGCGCATAAATGTACATGAAGGTCTGCTGGAGTGAATCTTTTGTCTAAGAATTAAAGTGGGAAAGGCGGATTGAAATGTTTACCTTTGGGTATACATCCCATGTGAACTATACACAGCATTTTGTAGCTTTTAGGTCATGTAATTTGATGGTACAGAAAATCCTCTCATCAATTTGATAAACTTCTGAAATCATCAAAATCCCAAAGAATTTTGGATTATCTGCCTGATATTAGACCATTTTGTCAACTTCCTGTTCTGATAAATTTTTAATCATCCTCTGATGTATTGTGGGAAATTTCAGCTCCTGTGGTTTAATCATTGGAGGATTCACCACACATTGTATTGAAGTCAAAAAATAGTTATTTAAGATCATACCTTCGGCTATCATCTGCAGCAATGATCTGATAGAGACTGCGGTTGACTTTTCTCTGAAATATCTGGTGTACATGTCTTTCTTTCAGGAGCACTGTTGATTGAACATTCCAGCTGGTCGGAGAGTACGCCAGAAGATACATTGACAGCCATCAGGTGAGTGAAATCGTTATTAATCCTCTACTCACAGATATTCACTGAACAAAATTTACAATCCATAATCCAAAGACCTATTCCATATTCCAGCATCAGCACCAAAGAGAGAGAAGCGGTCAAAAGTTTTCAGTGATGCTGGCAAGACATGATGTTCCAAACATATCAAATTTGTATTGCTGATCAGTATTCTCAATCTATTTGATATTGATTGGTAAAGTTGCCATCTAGAGAATGCTGTATCTCAGTTATGCTTTGATTGTGACTGTTCATACGAACACCATGAGGATCTGTAAAGTCATCATCTAAGTCATGCTCTGATTGATTGACTTTTTGTGATCTGTAGATTATCCCCATTAGATTATGACATCAGTTTTGCTTTAGTGTTGATATGACATGGGCAGGCTGTGCTGTGTCTGGCAAGGTCAATGCTATCTTATCCTTAAATCACAAGCACAACGCATAATGTCCTCATGGTCAGCACCAAATCAGAGGCGATAACATTTATCTTTTCGCAAATAAAAAGGTGCAAAAGGTTTCCCCAAAGTCTGCATCAGACCGAAATTGAAAATCACTTGCTATTCACCTTTAAGTGTTTCTGATTTGAACCTGCTATATAATTACCCCTCGGCCAACTTTGGCCTAGGGGTATTGTCGTCATCATGTACAGCTGTCCGTCCGTCCGTACATCCGTACGTGTGTACGTGCATACGTCCGTCCGTCCGTTACCGCGATATCTACAGAACTGTTTCATGCATGGCAACCAAACTTGTTACATCTATTTATCTTCACGTAAATCAGAAGCCTATCGAAAATGAGTCATCTCGGACAATATTTTGCAGAGTGATGCCCCTTTTTACAAATAAAATCCATTTATGATTTGTTATTGTGATAATTTCAGAACCGTTCCATATACAACATCCTAACGTGATATAATTGTTTCTCTTGACCTGAACTAGATGCCTATCGAAAATGAGTTGTGTCAGAAAGTATTTTGCAGAGTTATGCCCCTTGTCTAATAAAATCCACTAATTCCTATGTTAAGTTTGCATATAATTTCTATATCATGTTTGTATACTATCACATTTATTTATTGATTGGATGACTGATTTATTGATTTATTCTCTTACACAATGTGAAGAATGTCTGCAAATCTGTTTTGAAAATGACACTAGATGCCTATCGAAAATGAGTCGTGTCAGAAAGTATTTTGCAGAGTTATGCCCCTTGTCTAACAAAATCCACTAATTCCTATGTTAAGTTTGCATATTATTTCTATATCATGTTAGTATACTATCACATTTATTTATTGATTGGATGACTGATTCATTGATTTATTCTCTTAGACAATGCGAAGAATGCTTGCAAATCTGTTTTGAAAATGACATACATGTGCCATTTAGTATACATGTACTGTATTTATCTAGCCATGTGTACTAGTGTTTACCAAGATATGACAAACGTATATCTATAGTGTATGTATTTATTCCAGAAACAAATTAATTTAAGGGGAGGAAAACTTTTTTTTTTTTTCAAAGAAAGTACACTTACAATACCAGGGGTAAATATTTCTTCCCACAAGCCAATCAATTGGTAGAGACACCCTTACATTATAATAGCTGGGGTTCAGAGCCGAGGGGTTTCGATAGCGCAGCTTCATGTCTTAAATCTGCAAACAATCACCATCAAAATTTGATGGGCTAGATTTGATCATACATGTATAAACTGCTATTTTCTTATGAATTTCTCTTTGTATACATACAGGTGGTGTGAACAGGATTTGACACCCGTTGTCACAGGGCAAAGGAGAGAACACTATAGTACAAAGAGTTCAGCGGCCAACTATAACCTTGTATTTGATGGCTACAAGAGAACCAGCAAACTGTGATTGTGGAAAGTTGTGAAAATACTAAATGTACACCTGTAATTCATAAAGAGACAGGACTCTTGTTGTCTCAATGCAGATAATTATCTTAATGAAAAGGACATTCTGACATTACTGCAATATGGATTCATTAGATTCATAACTACCTGTGTAGCTCTTTATGCATGTACATTCCATGGTCAGGGGCTCGCAGGTATGAACTGTGTCCCATGATGTTCCAAAATGATAATTCTGTGTCTGAACACAACTTGGCTGGGTGGTGCTTGGTTGTTTTGTCGCGATATGCCTGAAATAATGTTGAAAGTGATGTTAGATGCCATTCACTAAGTCACTCCCTAAACATTCAGTTCCGGTTATATATTATTCAGTCTCTAATAATTGTATCAGCTGACCACACTTTAATAGCAAATTCTCCAATAGTCTTTTGGATATATATATGTGACAAGTCACTATTACCATAAGCCATTTAGAGTGACCTCCCCCTTAATGCGAGATCTCCAGTGATTTTGGGTCACTTTATTGTGCTGAAAGGGAACAAAAGTTGATCATTGTGCTCTTACTGTACAGAAATTTGGTAATATATACCCCACCTTTTTACCTCCGTCGATCAGACGGAGGTCTAGGAGCGCAACATGATATCCCGATTGCTATGGTTCCCGACGAAATTTTGAAAAGTTCCTGGACACAATTGAATGCTTACGTCACAAAAGGTGTGTATCCTTTGCAGCGCTTCCACCGGGTCTCTTAATTCGAGGGTACTAAATTCGCGCGTGTACTTATAGCTTCGCGCTGGTACAGATGGCCGGTATGCGACGAAGACAAACCTGCGCTTTCATAAAAAGTCAATTTTCACGAAAGAAAAACTCGCATTCCGGATAGTATAATTGGAAACTTCGACGAGAATCTCTGAATCGGCAAAAAGATAAAGGACCCACGACTCGTGTGATTTCCAATAGGGATTGCTATGGTTCCCGACGAAATTTTGAAAAGTTCCTGGACACAATTGAATGCTTACGTCACAAAAGGTGTGTATCCTTTGCAGCGCTTCCACCGGGTCTCTTAATTCGAGGGTACTAAATTCGCGCGTGTACTTATAGCTTCACGCTGGTACAGATGGCCGGTATGCGACGAAGACAAACCTGCGCTTTCATAAAAAGTAAATTTTCACGAAAGAAAAACTCGCATTCCGGATAGTATAATTGGAAACTTCGACGAGAATCTCTGAATCGGCAAAAAGATAAAGGACGAGTGTCATTCACCAGGATGCGAGTCGGAAGTGAGAAGTCAAATTCAAAGTCAGAGGTCAAAAACATAAAACTCCGAAGAACTCCCGGCTTTTTCTTTTCTTTTTTTTTGAGTTGGCGGGGGGGGGAGATAGCGACTGGAAAAATATATCTTCCCATGCTTCAATCGTTATCTGTGAATCCGATCAACAACCTAGCCAGACAATCTGTCAAAAATTATCCGTCGTCTGGGTAAGGTTGAAGGGTAATCGGAAGCTCGGACTGTGATACAGGCAAAAACTGTTGTTGTTGTAGTCTAGAAAAATAACTGGCATGCACTCTATGGAGAAGGGCCTCGTGAGGCACAAAGTGCAATTTTGTTGTTGTTGTTTATCTGCAAATCCGCTCATCTCGATGGGTATCTTTCACTGGTTCTCACAGTTGCCTGGCCTGTGTTATATTCGGTGGTCGAAGTCTACGTATAGTTTTTTTCAATAAATTATGGAAATTAATACAAACATATATACAGATATTTTTTTAAATAGATTTTTTTATAAGTGTATTTCTCTTTCATCTTAGGCTCAATTAAAGTCAATCTCTAAAATGTGAAGCCGAGTTAATACAGTTTTTAATTATCTACCAAACCCTGTCCTCTATGACATAGAATAAAAGAGAAGTTGGGAATAGAACCGCTCAACACAGTCATTTCTAAACATCAAGTTGTACATAAGTATTTTTACTTACTCTGTACAAGCTGAGGGCATTTTTGTGGCTTTTGAAAATTCTGAGATTTTTGCGTGTCTGTCCATATTTAACAAAGCGACGTCCAAGCGAGCTAATGTACGCGCGTTATATTCATATCAAATATGGTGCGGCTTGTGTTCAATGAGGCTTGGAATGTTTATACAATTAATTTTCTTCTCACTGTTACACAATGAAATTAAGTTTCAAATCATTTGATTCATCTCTTCGATGTAGATTGTTATGTTTCATTCGAGGAAATAATTTTAAAAGATACATATGACATTTTCTAACTTTATGGCTGGAGTTGTATCACAAAGAGCAAACGGCGTAAACATGCTTTCCCATCTCACCCACGCTCATATGGGTATCGATCGTTCCTATTCGAGGACACACTAACTGATGACCTAGTTCAGAGCCAGTGATTTGCTCGCCTTCCACCCCATTGGATATCAGTTGATTCCTAAGGAAATAAACATTACACATGTAATGACCACCTGCCGAGTGATACATGTGTGAATCGGTCAGACATTTCCAAGGATGCCAAATTCTAACTTAAAACAACCATGCCGGATTTCATTGCTTCACTGAGAATAATTGGATCTAACTTTTACAAAGCCTGCAGCTCCCAATAGCTCCTGGCTCTAGAACACATAAATGAAGGGACCTAGTTTATCGGTGCTATGGCAAAAATATCATATAGAATGGGATTGTATCCTTGGAAGTTGAAGTCCTGCTGCATGCTTCACAAACATCGTCAAAAGTGAAAATTATCTCCCTTGACCAGGTAAGGACTTGAATGTGTGTCTAAAATGATTTAGCTTCTAGAAACAGACTTCATTTCAAATTTTAATTCCAATTCTGCTACATGTACATGTATAAAATACATACAGAATGAACTGCATACATAATAACACAAAGAACAGGTATATGTATCTCATTACATTCTTATTCAAAGATCAATACCTGGGTAATATTACAACAATACCATGGCGTTATATATTGTTATGATTGACTTAACTTTAGCTGCTGAAGATATTTCTAATTTGAGATCAATGAACAATCATACTAGATTTCATAACTTCATTTATTTTCACAATAAGCAACATAATCGAGATTAGCAAGTGAAGTTTTAACACATAATATAATAAACAGCATGGGTCTTCTTCAGTTTATTGTAGACAAAAATACCCATGAATATATGTTACCATGACTCAGTCATGATATTACCTGTAATATATTGATGTCGACAAGGTATAAACATAGTATTACTAATTGTATGTTTATGATTAACATGAACTTTTTATTTGCTGCGTGGAATTCAGTCATTTGTTCCATAGGGGCAATATTCTCATCAGTCATCACCATTCAATGTGAATGTGATACATGTACAAGTCCATGGTCATTGATACAGTAAGGTGAAGGCGAAGGTGACCTGTAACACCAGTATACAAAATTATACCGAGCGCATTGAATCCTCATCATATGATGTTGAGACAGATCAGAACGAAGTGTCGGTAAAATCAGGTGTGTTTTGAAGAGCATTCTCTCATCAGTGATGATGCTATACTGTACACATACAAAATATGAAGTGTTGATGTGTTGGGCCTATAGCACAAAATCACAAGCAAGTTGGTACAAGAACTAGGCACACAGTGTCTCATTTCTGCCGCTAACGTGTCGATTTGGGTGAGGGGATCCTCTCAGGGGGAGGTGGGGGTGGGATGGGGCCTAATGTCTCAAGCACTTTTCCAGGTTTTCCATCAATATACTCTATTCCATACCCCAATATTTCAAGCACGTCAAATCAAACAAAAATTATTTGCTGAGAATGTGACTTTCACATCCCTGTCTGGACATGCTAGTGAGGAACCCTCAATCCCAGATTAATTACCATTGATGAAGCTAACGTCCAACAAATGCAAAATTGAGCTTGGCATCCGGCCATATGTTATTCAGTGATGTATTACGCTACGGACCCTGTTGCCTCGATGGAGGTCTTGGCGCTCATCCAGCGCTTGTTTTCTCTATGTTTTCTCCATGAGTGAAATCTGATTTTGTTACTGTTCGGATAACAAAATTTGAGATATGGTTATTAGTGATGCTGGTATTTTGATCATAAAAGATCACGAGGACAGTCAAGATAGTAGTTTAACACGTCCAAGTATCATGAACAAGTTGTTCTTGGTCATATCTTTCAGTTTCATAAGGTGCCTGTACAAACCATTGAAGATGAATTGAAGCAAAGGTCCAAATTTGTTCGCACAACAGGTGCAGTTATGATTCCTGTATCCACCATGGCTCGAGTGAAATATACAGGAGTACCAGCAGAGTCCCCGCGGCAGCAGCCAGTGGGTGACCAATTGATGGTAGTTCCCACTCTTTCAGATGGGAATGTGGGGGTTATGAATGTGACGGATCAAGATATTTGGTTACCCCTTCAGACCAAGTTTAGTATAACACAAGACTGTTCATTGGCATAGGAGATGAATGTATCCTTAGAGGTCAACTGGATCACTGTAGACACAGTGAGGACCAGGGGCCGCGGAGCTAGCCCCCCCCCCCCACTTTTTGGGACCGCAACGTTATAAATCCTATCTTAGATAGCGCCAGTCCAACATTTAACATGGCCAGTATAGAGTTCAGCCCTCCCCCCCACTTTCAGATGTGCTCCGCGGCTCCTGAGGACTTCCGCAGTGAGACACACTTCCAGTTTCATCTCTACCCCTCAGTTTGATAACTTCAGTAGAACTCTGGGCGAACTGGAGAGAGCAACAATTCTCGATAAGGTAACTGGGGGTGTCCTTTTTCCAGGCTTGAGCAAGACAACGAAGCGTCGCATTCACACTACAGATGAGATTCCTGTGAGCATGCCGTACCGCAGGATTCCGCAAACTTGGTAGGAGAGGTCAAGGCACATCTTCATGATCTCATGGATTAGGGTGTTATCAGGCACAGTGAATCAAGTTATTGCGCTTCGCTGGTGCTTATGCACAAGAAGAGTGGTTAACTTTGTATGTGTATAGACTATCACAGGTTGAATGGCAAAATGGTTAGCGATGTTTACTCTATTCCCATTATTGAGGAATCATTGGATGTTATGTCTGGTGCGTGGTATTTCTCTAAAATAGATTAAAAATCCACGTACAATCAAATTGAGGTGGAAGAAGTTGATCGGCATAAAACGACTTCTTTACTCCATTTGGGCAGTTTGAATACAACCGTATGCCGTTTGGTTTGACCAACACAACGTCACCATTTCAAGGACTAATGACAAACATCTTATCGAGAAGAATTAATGGAATGGCTATTTGTGTACCTCAACGATATATTCATATGGTCACTGAGATGACAGAACATCTGGATCGTTTAGAGACTTAAAAAGTTACGGAGACACAGGTTGAAAGTCGAACTTGACAATTGTGATTTCTTCAAACTGAGGTGAAGTTTGTAGGACATGTAGTATCCAGTGCTGAATTGTCTACGGATCCGGAAAAAAAAATCCAGCACTGATGAACTGGACCAATCTGACAACATTACAACAGCTGCGCACATTCCTTGGGTTTGCTTCGTATTATCGATGATTTATGGATGGATTGGCTTCTCTGGCATCTCTGTATGAGATCATCAGTAAATGTGGAAATTGGAAAGAAGCGGTTGGAAACCCAACAAAGACTAACTTTGAGCAATTCTTGGCTGATCAATGTCAGACTGCATTCCATTCTATAGTCTTGTCATTCCCCTACTTTACAAAGCCATTTGTTCTGGAAACTGACGTCAGTCATTCTGGCCAATGAGCAATACTGAGCCAAGAACAAGCTGGTGTACTAAGCCTCTTATGCCTCTATAGGACCCGGTTAATTAAGTGAATAGATAGATCTGTTGGCTGTGACAAGTTCTGATCCTAACGAACAGGTGCAACTTTTCTGGTATACACAGATAACAATGCACTAACTTAACTATGTCCAAAGCAAAGTTCCATCTCCAGAGCAGAGATGGGTAAATGCATTAGCCAGATTCAGCTTCACATTTCGATTCCATTCTGGACTGTTAAAGCAGATGCCCTATCACGGTTGCCAGAGACAGACGAAATGGCAGACAATGTTCAGAATCAGTTGGATGGAATACTCGGAGGTACTGCAAAACTTCAGTGTACAGATACATACAGTGGGAGCAGCTGTAGAATCCGGAATAATGAAGTACTCCACTGGGTTGCCTTGTTGGGACAGTGCTGATATAGAGAAATAGCAAGCTGAGGACCCTGGGGTAGGTAGACTCTTACACTATGAAAATTAGGCTGCCGTCCTGCTCCAGTGGAACACGCAAATGAATCAAAATCAGCTGTAGTGTTACAGAAACAGTGGGAGCCTATATTTAAGGGTGACGATGGCGAGACCCCAGCTCAAAGTGTTAATTTCCATATGTTTATGCGATAAGGTCCTGCATGACCTTCATGATGATGCAGGACGACAAGGAGCAAAGATCCTTGAATCAGTACTGTGTGAACTTTGATGGTTTGCTGAGATAACAAAATATGTGGAAACTTACCTGAGAGGTTGTGATAGGTGTACCTGTGGAAATGGGCCATACATAGTGCCAAAGATTTCACACTATTTGATTGCAGTTGAACCTCTACCAGTAACCATTATCAGAGTTTAATTTTCTGATCTGCTTTTGGCGGATATGTCACTGTGACGTCATGATCGAATGATAATTTAGGGCATATGTATCCTCACCTACGTTGACTCATCATTGATTTACTGGTATATGATTGAAAATTGATCTAGCCCTGTCACCAATGTTATCACGAAATCATGGATTCAAGACTGGTGTGGAGGCTAAGAATGTCCGGTGGCTAAGAATGTCCGGTGGCTAAGAGTGTCCGGTGGCTCCTATCTTCTAACCCAGCTAGGACACTTTTCTTCAAATTGGGGACAAGTGTCCGACCTTGGTTTCAATAGAAAAGGATATGAGAAGGGAACTAGTCACCAGAACATTCTCATACATCACACTGGCTTTCCAAATTCATATCACATTTCTGCAGCCAGTGAAGATGGACCAGGACTATTTAAGTATTTCAATGTCAAATTATTCAGTAAAGACCCTTTTGAAGGTCAAATTATTCAGTAAATACCAGGTTCAATTTGTACAAATCTCTTGAATGGTAATAGCCTCTCAGTTTAAATCACCGAAATACAACAGTGGCCTACATGTAGCTTAAATGGACGTCATTCTCAAGCTAGCATTATGGAGTAAAGGTAGACTCGTATTGAAACATATCTCTTGATGAATTACAGCCAGGGTTTTACGGTGTACCGTATTGATCATACTATGCATAGCATATGTATATCAGCTTGATATAATGTTGACGCAGGGGTATCACCATACAATTGGTGTATTGATACTCATACAGTGAATCTTTAATCATTGTTGCGAATTACGGTGTTTGGTATTTGATCTTCAAGTTGGCGAATGGACAGTTACGTTGGGGTCCACTACTGGTATGGAATACAAAGAAACAGAACTTTCATTGATTAAGCTCGTTTCTGTACACATTGGGGCGTCTATTGTGTCGTGGCGCTATACTTCTACACTAGATGGGCAGTACACTATGCGAGGATAGTAGTATGTAGCAAGTCTTTGGGCGTAATAACCCCCCACTGCGCATGCGCGAGAACCTGTTTTGACGTCACAGCGACCTGTTTTGGGGGGGTATTGGGGGGTGTGCGCATGCGTGAGTTTATGGAAATGAGTTTATGCAAATGAGGTGTGTGGGTTTTCAAAATGGCGGCTTGTTTTTGTATGTTAGGGGTGGTCGGTTTCAAAATGGTGGACAATTGCACTTGTCTCACCTCCTCATTTGCATATTTTCAAAATGGCGGCTTGTAGTTGTATGTTATGGGTGGTGTGTTTCAAAATGGTGGACAACTTCACACCCAGTGCACTGACTGACCTTACCTCCACGAAAAAAAAAGTTCCGGCAAAAAAAAAAAAAAAAAAATGTATTCATGCGCGGTGATGCGGTTTGGCCGTGGTTTTGGCGGTGATTCGGTCTCGGGAAAAAGCTTCCGCGGAGAAAAAGTAGTCCCTAGATAAAATGGTCCGATTGGGTCGAGTGAGGTATCAAAGTGAAGCTTATGTGAAGGGGCATCTAATGGGCTGGGTGTGGGGTTGAACTATCGGCCTTCTGCGCATGCGCGGTGGCCGAAGGGTATGAAAATAGCCGTGTTGGAGCTAGGGAAGCCCCTAAGGGTCCGATGGGGTCGAGTGAGGTATCAAAGTGAAGCTTATGTGAAGGGGCATCTAATGGGCTGGGTGTGGGGTTGAACTATCGGCATTCTGCGCATGCGCGGTGGCCGAAGGGTATGGAAATAGACGTTTTGGAGCTAGGGGAGCCCCTAATGGACCAGTGGGGTCGAGTGAGGTATCAAAGTGAAGCATTCGTGAAGGGGCATCTGATGGACTGGGCGTGGGGTTGAAATATCGGCATTCTGCGCATGCGCGGTGATCCAAGGGTATGGAAATAGACGTTTTGGAGCTAGGGGAGCCCCTAATGGTCCAATGGGGTTGAGTGAGGTATCAAAGTGAAGCATTCGTGAAGGGGCATCTGATGGACTGGGTGTGGGGTTGACATATCGGCCTTCTGCGCATGCGCGGTGGCCCAAGGGCATGAAAATAGCCTTTTTGGAGCTAGGGAGCCCCTAATGGTCCAATGGGATCGAGTGAGGTATCAAAGTGAAGCATTCATGAAGGGGCATCTGATGGACTGGGTGTGGGGTTGAATTAGGGTCATTCTGCGCATGCGCGGTGGTCCAAGGGTATGGAAATAGCGGTTTTGGAGCTAGGGGAGTCCCTAATGGGCCAATGGAGTCGTATGAGGTATCAAAGTGAAGCATTCGTGAAGAAGCATCTGATGGACTGGGCGTTGGGTTGAAATATCGGCCTTCTGCGCATGCGCGGTGACCCAAGGGTATGGAAATAGACGTTTTGGAGCTAGGGGAGCCCCTAGTGGCCCGATGGGATCGAGAGAGGTATCAAAGTGAAGCTTAGGGGAAGGGGCATCTAATGGACTGGGTGTGGGGTTGAATTAGGGTGATTCTGCGCATGCGCGGTGGCCCAAGGGTATGGAAATAGACGTTTTGGCATCTAGGGGAGCCCCTAATGGTCGAATGGGGTCGAGTGAGGTATCAACGTGAAGCCTAGGTGAAGGGTTATTTGATGGCTGGATGGGTGCATGTAAAATTTTTCCTGAAAAAAAAAATACGGAACACGGACTTTATCGAAAAACCTGGGAAAATGCCTATATGGGGTATGAGGGGTATATAGGTCGCCGGGCTTAACGGGGCTTGTCTATCAACAGAGTTATCTTCCCCTAGTTCCAGGGTGGGTGTATATAAAAATTTTCCTGAAAAAATACGGAATACGGACTTTATCCTAAATTACGGGAAAATGCCTATATAGGGTATGGGAGGTATAGGACCATCCTGGGAAACGTACTTCTATACATTTGCGGTAGGGTTGTGAGGTCTCGTTTTACTCGTCTCGTCATTTAGAACATGATAGGAAGTGTCCCCGTGCGAATCGGTGAAATTTTTGAAAAAAAGTCACCGAGCCCCATATAGTCCCATACTGAGTGTATAGGACCGATGTTTGTTCCCCTGGGAAACGTACTTCTATGCATTTGCGGTAGGGTTGTGGGGTCTCGTTTTACTCGTCTCGTCATTTAGAACATGATAGGAAGTGTCCCCGTGCGAATCGGTGAAATTTTTGAAAAAGTACGATATAGCCTCATATAGTCCCATACTGAGGGTATAGGACCGATGTTTGTCCTACTGGGAAACGTACTTCTATGCATTTGCGGTAGGGTTGTGGGGTCTCGTTTTACTCGTCTCGTCATTTAGAACATGATAGGAAGTGTCCCCGTGCGAATCGGTGAAATGTTTGAAAAAGTACGATATAGCCTCATATGGTCCCATACTGAGGGTATAGGACCGATGTTTGTCCCCCTGGGAAACGTACTTCTATGCATTTGCGGTAGGGTTGTGGGGTCTCGTTCTACTCGTCTCGTCATTTAGAACATGATAGGAAGTGTCCCCGTGCGAATCGGTGAAATTTTTGAAAAAGTACGATATAGCCTCATATAGTCCCATACTGAGGGTATAGGATCGATGTTTGTCCCCTGGGAAACGTACTTCTATGCATTTGCGGTAGGGTTGTGGGGTCGCATTTTACTCGTCTCGTCATTTAGAACATGATAGGAAGTGTCCCCGTGCGAATCGGTGAAATTTTTGAAAAAAGTCACCGAGCCCCATATAGACCCATACTGGGGTATAGGTTCAATGTTTTATCCTACTGGGAAACCCACTTCTATACATTTGCGGTAGGGTTGTGGGGTCTCGTTTTACTCGTCTCGTCATTTAGAACACGATAGGAAGTGTTGCGGAGCGAATCGGTGAATTTTTTGAAAAAAGTCACCGAGGCCTGGGTAGGCCCATAGGCCTATACTGCATGGCTATGGGTGTATAGGCCCATACAGGGTGGACATGTTGGAGTCTAGGTGAGTCCCTAATGGTCCAATGGGGTCGAGTGAGGTCTTATTTTGAAGCTCTCGTGGAGGAGCACTTGACTACACTAATGGTTAGTCCGTGTTCAATAGTCTGCGCATGCGCAGTCTGGCCGTAGTATAGAAAACAGGCATTTTGGGTGCTATGTAGGGGTGTGTTTGGGTTAGAGATGAGCTAATCACGGTTCGAATGGGTCGTGTGAGGTGTCAAAGTGAAGCTTGTGTGGGGTAGAGTCAGAATGGTGTGTTTTTGAATGCATGTCGCGTTAATCTGCGCATGCGCAGTTGGTTGTAGTAAGTAAAGTGGCCATTTTGGGGCAGCGAAGGAAGTTATTTGGGGTCGGGATGGGCTATCCACGGTTCGAATGCGTCCTCGAAGGTGTCATCTTGTAGTTCTCGGGGTGTACATTCCGATTCGAGGGATGTTGGCGTCATCTGTGACGTCATCGGTGACGTCATCGGTACGAGTAGTAGCGAAAGTGGACATTTTCGGGCAGTACATGAAGGTATTTGGGGTCGAGATGGGCTATTCACGGTTCGAATGCGTCCTTGAAGGTGTCATCTTGTAGTTCTCGGGGTGTACATTCCGATTTGAGGGATGTCCGCGTCATCTGTGACGTCATTGATGACGTCATCGGTACGAGTAGTAGCGAAAGTGGACATTGTGTGGGTGCGTGAGGGTGAGTTTGGTGTAGAGATGCACCATCCTTAGTCCGAATGCGTCGTGTGAGGTGTCATTTTGTAGCTCTTGGGGTGTACATTCCGAATTGAGGTATGTCCGAAGCATCTGTGACGTCATCGATGACGTCATCAGTAGGAGTATTAGCGAAAGTGAGCCTTTTGGGGCAGTGCAGGAAGGTATTTGGTGTAGAGATGGACCATCCGCGTTGCGAATGCGTCGTGTGGGGTATCATGTTGTAGCTCTCTCCGAGTATAGACCCTGATTTCAGGGAAATTTATAGCATCTGTGACGTCATTGGTGACGTCATTAGTACAAGTTGTAGCGAAAGTGGGCCTTTTTTAGCAGTGAAGGATGTTATTTGGTATAGAGATGGACCATCCGCGGTCCAAATGGACCGTGTGAGGTGTCATCTTGTAGCAACGCCCACCAACACCATTCATAATGCTTCAACGCCCTGGTGAAATAGCTCAGAAGCTCTGATATTCCATGGAATTGTCACTAATTCTTCGAAATGCAGTGATGCCCGTCAACGCCCGTCGTTACACCTTAACACTCTAACATAACGCCATGATATAGACCAGAGAGAGAACAACAAGGATGACACATGAGAGAACAACAACAACAAGAAGTTTTTTTCATATAGTTTATTTTTCCCAATGTTACATCATACCCACGCTGGGGGAGCCGCGTTGGGTATATTTACAATTCAAGAAGATTCTTATCCAATCAGAGGCCACCATTTGCATGTTTCATATTCGTTCCTGTCCGTTAGATGTATTCTTGTCCAATCAGAAGTCTCCATTTCAGAAAATGCCATCTGAACCGTTTATCCTAATCATCGTCGGGCAGGCCAGGATACCGTTGAGGCAACATATCCTCAGATAGTTGTTTGCGCATTCTGAGTATCTATCAGTGCATGGGTGAATACTTTCACCCGATGGAGGTGGTGGTCAGTTTAACCACGAAGAACGCAACATTGGTCATTATCTCCACTATCCACTTGGTGTTACAATTCAAGAAGACTTGTCCAATCATAGGCCACCATTTGCATCTGTCATATTCGTTCCTGTCCGTTAGATGTATTCTTGTCCAATCAGAAGTCTTCATTTCAGAAAGTTCCATCTTCGGCCATGTTCGCTTTGAACCGTTTATTCTAATCATCATCAGGCAGCCCAGGATACCGTTGAGGCAACATATCCTCAGATAGTTGCTTGTGCATTCTGAGTATCTATCAGTGCCTGGGTGAATACATTCACCCGATGGGTTAGTCGGTCAGCTTGGTCACGAAGAACGTAACATTGGTCACACTGTCCACTGTCCACTTGGTGTTGGGGCGTTGCAACCGGGCCCATTCCAAAGGATCCACGGTGTTCAGTTTCTCCAGCATCGCCTCTAGCGACACTCGGTTAATGATAGTAAACGGTTGGTCAAATACCTGGATGTTACTGCTCGGGTAAAAGTATCGGACTTGGACTGTCTCTTTATGCTGCAGCACATAACCAAACGCCAGATTCAATCTGAAGGCCGCAGTTTGATCTTTGAAGATGGCTTCCACGTAGCTACGTAGACAGGCGAGGTCGGTCAGTCGGAAATTGTAGATATCTTGAATAGGGCGATGACGGTGGAAACAGTGCCGTATCATGGACCAATGGCGCCGATAGATGTCACTCACTGGATGGGCGCCCTGTAAGAGATCGCTAGGAACATTTATGGGCTCGTCCAGAAAATGTTCGATGTTGTCAGGCGTATGACTCGAAACCGTAACGGTGGGGTCCGGCTGGATTTCCAGGCCGTCCTGGACCTTGGGTATAGGCAGGCTCTTCGGCATCGCATCACCAGTGGCGTTCGTCTCTCCGGGTTCATCTTCACTGGGTCTGACCTTCCGCGGCCCCTCTTTAGTGGAAAGTTGTCGCCCAAACCGTAGAGACGGGGCATGCATCAAACGTTGGTGCTGTCTAAACCGACTGGGT